>KV749029.1:0-42853 GCA_001692915.1 Glonium stellatum | reverse complement strand
GCAGCAGCAGCAGCAGCAGCAGCAGAGCAGCGGCATCTCCAACCGGCGCCGTGACCTGCTGCACCGGCACCACTATCACCATACGCATCAGACCTTCACTCCGACGCTCCGCAACCCCGTGCTACATACTCGCACAGCCAGCTCCAGCTGCGCGAGCCAGAGCACCAAGAAGAGCAAGCGGAGCACTGGCAGCGGACGCAACTACTGGGACATGGCCAGCAGTGTTGGCAGTGGGAGCGTCGGGGTTTTCGGTGAGGCGTAGAGCGGGGTGGGGAAGAACAGAGCGGAGCGGAGCAGCTCCGTATCGAGAGCGGAACCGAGCAAGATCCAACTTTTGGTAGTAATTTGATAGATTAACGATCTGGCGTGCTTTTTCCTTTCCCCCCCTTTTTTGGGGGGGGTTGATTCGATGCAATTAGAGGTGAGCGGAATTAGTGTGTAACATCGCAAAGAGGCATTTGGAATAGCGGTGACGACAGGACTGACATATGCATGCATTGCGAGCGGCTGGGCGGAGACACGAAGTCATTGAGGCATGATTGAGCGAACGACCGAACCAATCGGCGGAGTTTGTTATTCTCCTCATTCCTGTTTTCGTATTTTATCTTTGTTATCCCTCCCTACTCATAACCCCCAGCGTTTTCCCCGCGGGTGGACACTAATGTTGGGATTCGGATTGCTTTTTCTCTTCTCTCATTCATGTGGAATACTTAGCGGCGGATTAGCTGGCTTTTGGGGGCTTTTTTTTGGGACGAATGGCTGCCCCTAGAGTGGTTTGTTGTTTGTTGTTTGTATAATTATATACTCTTTCTACCATTCTATATCGCTTGTTGGCATAACGTTCGCTCTGATTCTTACGATATCATGAGAGTTATTTCATACGACACTATAAAGATTAATGTTCACGGGTTCCTCAGAATGTGTCCCTGATGCTGTGCTTGTTGTCGATAGATGAAGAGTAGGTTTTATGAGGTCGAGTGGGAGAGCGGATACGGAACCCTTGAGCTATTTCTGGTGAGATGATTTTTTAGGGGCGGAAGATATATCTTTAAAAAGATCTTCAGCGGTAAACACTACCAGTTGATCATCACGATTGTCAGCATAGAATAAGCAATGGTGTAAGTGTAAGAAGGTGGTTGGATTGAATGTCTTCGGGTTCAGGTAATTTTTCTACAAAACAAAAATTTCCCATTCCATTCCTCATTCCATCACTAAAAGCAAAAAGACGCCCGTTGCCATGACCATGACCAATCCCACCCTCACCTCACACCCATCAAGCACATCTAAGCCTCCGTCTCAAACGCATCGGGGAAACGGCGCATGTTGTACTCGAGAGGGCCCTTGTTGCGCAGGAACTGGACATAGGCGCCATCGACCTTGACGCGGCCTTCCTGGCGCTTGGCGACGTACTCCTCCCGGCGGAGGGGAGTGAAGCCCCAGTTCTTGGAGACGATGATCTTTTGGCGGCCAGGGAACTTGTATTGCGAGCGGCGAAGGGCCTCAATGGCAGTAGCACGGTCTGTCGCGTAAATGAATTAGTATATGTGTATTCTCTTTCGCCATTCCCGAGTAAAGATTCTTGGTAACTGGGGAAAACTCACGGGTATCCCTTGTTCGGACGCTCAGGATGATCTGGCCAATGTTGACACGGGCGACGGTGCCGTTGGGCTTGCCGAAAGCACCACGCATACCGGTTTGGAGTCTATCGGCTCCGGCGCACGACAACATCTTGTTGATACGGATGACGTGGTACGGGTGGGCGCGCACGCGGAGATGGAAACCTTCCTTTCCGGCGACCTTAACGAGGTACCTGCGAGAACGTTCTGTTAGAAACTATTCCTGTGAGATGGTTTTATATGCCTCTCCGATCTCTAAGAGGTGGGGTTCCGGGATAGAGCTGTATTATGGCCTTTCTTCTCCCCATTGCTATCCCCACACCCCATCTCTCCCTTCTCAACCATATGATGTAAGAGCCACACTCACTTGTTGGCGCAGATACGGGCTGCTTCCAGCGCTTCCGAGCTCAACTGCTCATACTCGTTGGAGACAAGGTGGATGCAGAGAGGGAATTCGTCGACGTTAGCACGCTTCTATAAGGGTTGTCAGTCCATTGTGTTGCAAATACACCTGTCGGTGAGAGAATGGCGGAATTCGTACACGGCCAAGGTCGAAGATCCTGATCTTGGGGTCGGGCACACCACGGTTGAACCTGGACTTGGGATATGGCTATCAGAATTAAGATGTTAGCTCTTTGCTTTGCACTGCTTCCCTTGCCGCAGGGCAGGATTTGTGGCGAGACTTCGTCTTACGGTCGACGAAGAGGTCCGACGAAGTTCTCTATCCACAGCGTCGCCGCCCCGAAGCGGGACAACATACCTTGTTCTTGCAGTAGCGGTAGCATCTTGCCGGACGACGAGCCATTTTGAAGGAATTTCTGGGTTGTCGTGGGTATCGTAGTTGTGACGGGGAGTTGAAGTTGCGTGGGCTGTTTCAATGGTTTTGAGACTTGGGCTTGTGGTGAGCTAAGCGAGACGCCGCCACAATTGGATTTCTCAGCAGCGTAATTATAAAGCCCGACTTCCGCGGCTCGCACTTTCTCATATACCCTTAACGGAATAGCGTCACAAGCATGGTAGAGTCATATTATCAAGAGGAGCACAGCACGGATGATTTTCATTTTATCTATACAAGCTATGCATGGATGGTACATAGCCTTTCGAACTATCTGCAGCCTCTTCCTTCCATGCTTTGCCCCAAACTTACGCTGGGTTGGCGCTGAGGATATCAGAGTCACCTGTGGAGGCGAGTTAGACATATAATCCAGGTTAGATATGGGGCTTTGACTGCTTACCAGCATCGAGAATCGCCATAGTCGAGCAGCGGAAGAGTTTACCGCATGCAGTGCCAAGCTCAATCTGTTATTTAACAAAGTCAGTCAATCAAAGCGCCCTCCAAAGTCTTGAGAAAGACCTTTTCTCAGGGCATGCCCTCCAGATCACACGTGTGTGTCTAGTCGTCAGGCCATGAGTTGGGGATATGGGTGCAGTATAGACGTACGTTATTGCCAGAGAAGTGGTGGACGGAGGTCTTCGACAACATAGAGTAGTATTCCAGCTCCGACTTCCTCAGAGGCGGTGTGTTGCCAGCAATCTAGAATTTAACGTAAGTGAGGTTTCGATGAGTGTTATATGGGGACGGTATTCAGGAACATACGATAACCAATTTCGCCTTTCCAGATCGCAGACTGGTGAACCGTCAGTTTAGCTGTTCGAGCTCCTCAATTTTTCTAATCATAGTAGGTGGGTTCGCGTACGACTTGAGAGTGCTCTTGTATCCGAGGGTGACTGAGGAGACAAAATATTAGCCATTTCATATAACAAAGGATTTCAAAATAGAAAATGCAGTGTGGAAAGTCCATACCTTTGCCGGACTTCATCACCAACGCAAGGCGAGAGTTGATGGAGTCGGCGGTCTTCTTAGCCTTCTTTGGTGCCATCTTTGCGCGTCAGGAAGTATTGATTGTTATTCCTGAGGTTGTGTTGTTGCGCTCCGGTATGCGATTTTGTAATTGAAAGCTATCGAAAAGATGTGCGAAAGTTCTATGGCGGATGCTTGGCAGCTTAGCGAAAAATCAGCCAATCCGGATGTAGGTCGCGTCGAAGGCAAGCTGTGCTACTTCAGCCATGAAGTCGTTCACTTGTAAGCCGGGCTATTAATCACGTCAAGCATGTTCAAACTATAAGGGAATAATGCCGATTCTCTAGCAAAAATAAAGTGCTACCAAGATATATGAAGCTCAACGCCGTCTATTCTGACTAAATGCTCATGCGATCAACAATGCTAAAATGCGCCCTTGTATGTCCTATTCTAAAGAATACTTATGCACTGAAACCCGCTAAATCCATACCTTCCGAGGTCTCGGATTTCCCAGTTCCTTAATTTAAATTCCTAAATATAACTCCGAAACTAGATTGAATGCGAGATGCTCAAATCCCAACACCCACCGCTCTACCCTCTGTCTGTGCCTTCTGGAATTGGTATAATAGTCCCAAAACTCCACCATGGTTGCCTTCGGTGGTAACCTCTTCTTCATTGTCATCCTCATTTTGTGCAGGCTGTGTCGTTCGCCAAGAATCGCCAAAGCTGCTGTCCTCTTCGATGACCTTGTTTGGATGCTGTGCTGGTTCTGGTAGTTCCGTTTCATCCAACTCGTCGGGGTCTGCGAGCGGATGCAAAGATGATCGATATTTTGATTGCGCAACCTGTCGTGGAGAGTTCCGCGTTCCTGATATCGTAGGTTGATGATGAGGGTCTAGGAGAATTGAATTTATCGGAGAAGCGCGACCTGCTGTAGGTATGTGTCGGGGCGTACGCCGGTGGACCGGTTGCCTACCAGCTGGGCCTCTGCTGTTCGAGCGCCCAGCTATCTCAGTGGCTTGGTTATACGAAGACATTCCCGCGAACGCTGACGGAAAGACTGGTGGAGGATGGAAATTTCCCTTTGCCTGCATGCGGCCGTTATATTGTCCACGCCCTGGTGTTGCATAATTATCGAGGAATCCGTAGTAGGAAGCCAGCATCTTATTGTCTTTGGCTGTGTAGTAATCGTCGCGAAGTCCAGAGTCCTCACGATCTCTCGCTCGATTGACTGGAGCATTTTCGCCACCTCTTTTGAAATCGAAGACAGCAAAGGAACATACACTACCTAGGCCGTCCACATGTACAGTAAACTCGCGGAAGAAATCGACGATACGCTCACTACATTGCGGTAGACGAATCATGAGGATAAAGGGTGTAATAATCATGCTCAAAATCTCTTCTGCAAAGATAACGACTTTGAGTTGATAAAGAGCGGAGAATTCATTACGAACCTCGTCACTGTGTAGTCGGCCTTTCCAAGAGGCCGGCTCATAACGAGTGCATTCGATCACCTGAGTGAGAGCGTATCTAGGGTCAAGGACGAGATCGTCTTGCGGGCTACTGCTGCGTGCCGCTCTGTATACGACCCCGAGAATTCCAAGGTAAAATAAAATACTCTTACCCGGGGTGATTTCAAAACCAAGAACTAACTCAGAATCAAATAGCGTAAAGAGGGCGAGGACAGCACCAAACGCTCCAGCGATGAAGGCGACAAAACTAGATAGTTGTTCCATTTTGTCTTTCGGGAATTGTGCAAGGTAGCGGTCTGCGTAAGGGTAGGCCATGTTCCTCCGGCGCTCGAACAGGTGTCTAAGCTCATTGAATTCACGGAACTTCCACTCAGCCAAAGGCGTGAATGTACGAGAGCCCAACTGGGATGGATCCTTGTGATATTCCTTTAGTAGATCAGGATTAGCCTTGCTTTTAACTACCTAAAAGATTCAAGCTTTAGAGGATTCAGTAGTTTACTTACGGTGAAATATTTGAAAAAGTACGAGACACAGAAAAGAGATACGGCGAATGGAGCACACAATATGCTTATTACACCTACTAAAAAGAAGCGGTGCCTCAGTTGCTCTACTAGATGTCGTCTGTGTTTTTCCTTAAGGAATAAAGGGTTTATCTGGTTGCGGCTGTCGAAAACAAAATCCATGATAGAAAGGCTCACATGCCATTCCGTTGTTCTCGAGAAAAATTGGCGTTTCCCTAAAAAGGGTATCGGCATAGTTACGTCAAGAATTTCTTTGTTGAAAAGGGCGATCAAGTAGTTCTCCCGCCTCATGAGCCGATTTGCGATGTCATGTGCATCCATTCGCTGCCTGGACTTATCTTGGAGAATTCTCCTTGTCTCAGGCGAGAGATTCTGCGCAGTCGAGAAGTTTGCATCTCTCAGAGCCATTAACCGGCTCACGACTAATTGCCAGGAAACTGTCTGGATGTTGCGGTCGGGTATTTCGAGTAAGTAATGATAGAAGCTGTGCATATTCCAAAGCCTTGGGATGTCTCTGATGGAACCTACAGCCACATACATCCAGCTAAGAGCGAAGACCCAGAGCATAAAGGCCCAAAGTCCATGAATCCTACCCGAGATTAGAAATAGTGTAGCTAAACCTGTGAGAAAGTGCTTACTTCTTGGTGCATTGTGGGATAAGCACCTCATCCATGTTTTTACTTTGCGAAATCTTTGGATAATCAATGCAAAACAAAAGAAATGTAATAAACCCAACAACAAAGGCACTCTGGCTAGACATGATATTAGCAAGAATGTTAGAAGAGAAGAATCATGGTCGCTTACAGTAGAGCAAGGACTTTATGCAACAGTATCGACCAGATACCATGACCGACAAAATAACTATATACTTCGCCTAGAAAGGCGTCTAAGTCTTGGACGTTTACCCAAAGCCACATTGCCCTTTCCTTCGGATCGTTGGAAATATGGCCCGTCCGGCCTGGAAATGCCCATCTGGTTGCCCCACCTGTATTTTGTCCGTCTTCATGTAACTGCTGCTGCCTCCGTGTACTCTCCCATTGTGCCCTTGTACGACGAGTGGCAGGTCCAGGAACCGGAGGAGGAAGGCCTTCACGGCCATCTACCGGGTTGCGAGCATTGCTTGGACGAGTTGCAGCTGAAGGATCGCCAAATCCCTCAAGTAAGAGTGATTCTGGAACGTCATCATCGTCGTCGGGATGCGCTCCTCTTGATGGACCTGGTCGTGTCCATTCTGGTCTCATCTTAGAGCTGGAGGGTTGCCGTGCGGGGACCCCCCGTTTTCTGTTCTGAGGTACAAAGGCGGTACTCTCGGTCGTGATCTGGCTTGCGGCAGCATCTGCCAATAAGTGTTCAAGATCTTGTTCTTGAAATCGCTCTCCAAGATTCTCCTCGTCTATGTCTAGGCCAAGGTGATCATCGAGGTCTGCTGGGTGACGGTGACGCTGGCGATTTGTATCTTCGAAAATAGAGGGGTCATCTGATGCAGCAGGTAAAAGTCGGGAGAGAATGTTGGAAGCCATCATGTTTTCCGCGAAGGCTCCCACGGTACTTTCTCGTTGTCGGGTTGCGGGGTGTGGATCGAGCGGTTCTGTTGGTGAGAAGTAGAGCTGGATAAAGGATTAGTATTAGAACCCCCCATATCAAGGCAAGTCTCCATCGATCCCAAGTCACTAGAGCATGGCTTAGAAGTAGTCGTGATTTATCTGTTTCAGTGCGTGTTCACGTCAGGTGTCGGTTGCTGCTGCCTCTCCCAACCCGCAGCCTTAAGACATCGAGGTCATCGCCAAGCCGTCTGCATCCGACCATTTACGGAAATCGGGTTTAGGTTGTTCCGTTGCATTCCCAAATCATCACAGCTAATCGCCGCTCTCCGGGCAGGACTGCAGTATGGCGAGCAATTATGTTCAGGAGCGTACCCCGTCTGTTTCTCAAGATGCCCTTTCTCCTACTACTCCATCGGTTGGCGTTTCTACGCGTAGCTCCAACGCGTTGTCAAGTAGAATCACAAGCGTGCTTTCAGCGTCATACGCAGATCTTGATATCCGTGATGCCCTAGAAATTCTTAATGCTAGAGGCATTCAAAACACACCGGAAACCCGGCGCCAGCTAAGGCTCAACATTCAGAAGGAAGTGATTCAGTGCAATGGGGAAATCGTGAAGGATTTTGGCCAAGTCGCAGAGGTAATCTCCTTTACTAGCATGCGTTTCATTGCTGACTAGGCGCGCAGCAACTGAAACGTATCGGGACTGTTATTGCGAGCCTTAATAGATGCTGCGTAGACATGCGAAGTCACATTGACGCTGCAAATCGCGAGACTGGACCGATTTTAGAAGAGGCAACAAGCCTGATGAATCAGAAGAAACAAGTGGAAGAAAGGCAGCGTATCTTGAATGCCTTCAACTCTCATTTTATCGTTTCCGATTCAGAGTCGACAATTTTGACCTCCGCAGCTGAGCCTGTCGACGAAGAATTCTTCCATACTCTTACGAGAGTCAAAAAAATTCACCACGATTGCCAAGTGCTATTAGGCACAGAAGACCAAAGACTAGGACTAGAAATCCTTGAGCAAAGCTCGAAGCAACTAAATGCTGCCTTTCAAAAGCTCTATCGTTGGATCCAACGTGAATTCAAAACTTTAGATTTAGAAAACCCCCAGATCAATGCATCAATACGGAGGTCTCTTCGAGTCCTTGCGGAACGGCCTACTCTATTCCAAAGTTGTCTGGATTTCTTTGCAGAAGCACGCGAGCAGATTCTCTCCGATTCATTCTACACTGCTCTTACAGGCTCCGCTTCTGATACACAAAGTATGCCATCAACAAAGCCGATAGAATTTCATGCTCACGACCCCCTTCGCTATGTCGGGGATATGCTAGCATGGGCTCACTCGGCTACTGTCTCGGAAAGGGAAGCTCTTGAAGTCTTATTCATATCCGAAGGGGATGAAATTGCTAGAGGAATCCAAGCTGGTCTGGAAAGCGAGCCTTGGTCCCGCCCTGAAGGAGACGAAGAAGTATTCGATGGCAGGAAAGCATTAAACCAACTCGTTAGTCGCGATCTGAACGGTGTTGCAAGGTTGTTGCGGCAGCGGACAGAACAAGTTATACAAAGCCATGAGGACGCAACTTTGGCATACAAAATTGCGAACCTAATTGGGTTCTACAAGAACACATTTTCAAAGCTGCTTGGCGGAAAGTCCGAAGTCTTGGATGTCTTTACCAGTTTAGAGGGGTCGGCTATGAGGCAGTTCCGTGCAAACATGAAAGACCATGTCGCTGCAGTACAGAGCGAGCTGACAGTTGCCCCAGCCGATCTTTCGGCTCCAGAGTTTCTTGAAGAAGCACTCGAGATGCTCAAAGCATTAGCTAAAAGTTATGACACGTCCATTGCAGCAGTCGATAATCGAGATCAAGGCTTCCAATCTGTTCTCGCGGAAGCTCTGGATCCATTCCTGAGCGGGTGTGAGAGCCTTTACAAGAGGCAATCAGAGCCGAATAACGATATATTTGCCATCAACTGCTTGCTGGCCGCAAAGACGGTATTATCTCCTTACTCTTTTGCTAGTGATCGCCTGAGCGAGATGGACGATACAATTGAAGAACATGCTTCAAGACTTGTGGAATACCAGCATCGGTATTTTACATATACGTCAGGACTAGATTCTCTCCTAAACGCGCTAGGCGAGTTATCAGAGTCTCCAGACGACCTTGAGTCTCTTAGATCGCTGGAACCTTTCAAGCCTGAGGCTCTTGTTACAACAAGTCAGCAACTTGACGATTTCCTCCCTTCGGCACTCATGGATGCGGCAGAAAACATCAAACAGTTAAAAAGCACAAAGATGGTACAGGACATCACGGAAGAAGCAGCTCACATGTTTTGCGAAGACTTCGAATTTGTTGAAAGCAAAATAATCGCGGCGGATAAGCTGCTTGAGACTGAGAACGGCTTGGAGGAAGACCCGGCAAGAAGGTTGAGGGATATTTTCCCCCGCACGAGCGGTGAGATTCGAGTATTGTTGAGCTAAAGAATATCTCCTAAAGCGGCGTACTTATCCAAAGCTTGTCGCAGCCAGCTTGCAATCCAGCACTCTCCCGCTACAGGAAGCATTTCATAACAGCCCTAACTCAAATGTCTCTACAACAATGCTAGGCGCCCATTGCTTGCATTTGCCAAAGCAGCCTGAGCTATTTGATGCGTCCAGGATACCATCGGAATCTTCACCAAGTCAATATCGTGATCATGTCCGTGCTTTCTTCTTCTCCCATTCCTCAGGCGTATGACATTTAGGCGTCCAGGCGTGTATTGCAGCGATTTCCTCTTTGAGGGTGCTATTTACGAGACGATGCCGCGCCAGCGTGGTCTTTTTCGCAAACTGAGGCGATACTATGATTGCCTCAAACATTTGACCGCATCCTCCTGTGCAATGATGAATTATGTTAGCATTTCGCACTGGTACGGTGCGGGGAAAGCCTCCGAAGCAAGAAAAATGGGCGTAAGAGGGTGTTCTAGAAGTTGTGGTTCGAAGCCAGCCGAAGATGTCCTCGCTTTTAGTAAAGATAATGATTACCTGACATATCCACAATTTCTACATAAGTAGCATCCAAACTTTCAATCAATTTAGACCTCAGCGTGTCGGGCGTGATACCGGAAGAGACTTGGGCCTGGGCAGCCTCGATATCTGTGCGGGCGCTCATGGTTGTTGTACTTGCGTCGCCGACTCGTAGTCTGCTGAGGTTTTGTGCCAAGCTCTGGTCCATGATGTCTTCGCCGCGGAATTTGTGGTTTGATCTTATCTGACGTCGCGATAAATCACCCAGAGATCAACCAGGGACATCGGCCTTGGCAAATCCCTCGGGCGCAATCGGCGCTAGTTCGGGTGATGATGCACGATCCGCCGTAGATGGCCGGAGGAACATGCGAAGCGTGAAAGGCGCCTCTCTTGCCCCAATCCCTCTCATGTTCTCTGCAACTCTGCGACGCTCGTCCATGATGAGCTCCCGCACCTCCACCGCTCCCTTTTCTAGGGCTGTGGTAAGCGCCATGAGGAAGCTGTAAGTGCTCAATCTCAATCTCGGTCCGTGTCTCAGTCTCGAGCTCCAAATTGACAAGCATAGCTACCCCGAAGCCCTCGCCGACAGCAGCTGGGACAACACTGGGCGTGAGTTTGTTCATGATGCTCAGCCGCCAGAAATTGGGTGCTGACATCCCTTGAAGTACTCCTCGAAGCTCCCTTCGACCCTATTAGGCGGCAGATGAATTCAGTATTGCTCACCGTAGACCTTACCAAGGCTGTTGTGGACGAAGCAATTGAGCGGAACGACTCGATCGTTGTTGCATATCGTGCGTTTTTAGCTCTACCGCACACAATGCTATATCTAACACTACTCCAAGCATAGATCCGATCATATTCAAAGGACTCAAATCTCTCACTCTAGCCAATAGTCAACAACAGTCACTTCTCCGACTAGCCGCGGAGGGTATTACCGTGGGAAATACTCAATTGAATCTTAAGGCCAGGATCTAAAAGCTTTTAGGTATACAGCCCGCACACGGCTATTGACGCTGCACCAGGAGGACTCGGCGACTGGCTCGCGGACATCATCACAGGGACGCCCGCAACTGCACCGAGACAAGAGAGCAGCGAAGGTTCCGCGCTGTCACACTCGTCTGCCTCTAAACCGTCCACTCCAGCCTTCCCGCCGTCCCAGCCTAGCGAAGATGATCCTTTTGTTGAACCCCAGCGACCTATATATCTACTACAACACCATCCCTCGCAAGCAGGGTTACAGGACGCAGACTTAAAACTGTTTGTTCCCCTCATGCCTCCTACCTCATATACCTTTATCTCTTACTCCAAACTAATATACTATCTCAAAGCGCATCAACGGCACACACTCGCACTGCTATCCGCCCTCTCAACCTCCCTCCCCACCCTAACGCCGGCATGGGACGTATAGTGCGTTTCGAAACACCACAACCCCTCGCCTCGCTCATCGAGCGTGTCGGCCGTGGTCTCGGCAACCCAAAAGGTTTTCCAATTGCAATCCCGCAAGGTGCCCAAATAGCAGATATCTCTATATCCTCCGTGGGCATCTGCGCAGGCAGTGGCGGCTCTCTATTCGCGGGCCTCGATGTTGATCTGTTATTCACCGGTGAGTTATCACACCATGAGGCGCTCGCAGCGATCGAGAAGGGCCAATGCGTGATCACGTTATTTCACAGTAATAGCGAGAGAGGGTTCTTGCATAGTGTGCTACGGCAGCAGTTACTGGAAGCCGTCAAAGAGGAATGGGAGGTTTTACGGAAGCAGGAGAGAATGCGAGGGGTGGGCGAGGAGATGCTAGAGGCGTTGGAGGATGAGTATGTTGGAGTTGAGGTTAGTGAAAGAGATAGAGATCCTTATGGGATTGTGGTGTCGAAGTTCGCAGAGTAGGCCATTGGAGAAAAGCAGACAGGACACTTGATACCATGCACCCCTTGTCCCATTACTTCAGGAAAACATTATTTCACGATATCAATATTGTATTTGGAATAGACACATTCATGGATAGTATTAGTCATTCTCTGAACCAGCAGTGCGCAAAACTATGCATAAGAACAAGAAATGCTACACAAACGCCCCTTGTTCCACACAAAAGTTAAAAGAAACAACTGGTATCTCTAACCCTCTCATCCCCAAAGCCTACCCTGCCTTATCCCCCCTCCACCCTACCCAATCATTGTCATGCCATCATTGATCCGTAGTATAATACTTTATGCACCAACTCTTGTTCCCCGAGCCATACCTCGTGCGGCGCCTGCACCTCTGCCGCTAGAGTTCCTAAGTGCGCCTGGCCTTGCGAGCGTATATTTCGCAAAGGCTCGGGCAAGCGCCTTCTTGCAACTGACCTTCTGTGAACCAACGAAAGAATCCACAGCCACAGCGATGGCCCGGTCAATGTCCTGCGACGAACAATACTCGGAAAGTCGCATTTTAGAGAAAGCTTCGCTAATACGCATAATTGCCTCCAAATGACGAACCTAGAGAATATTAGCAAGACAGCTCGGTAACACTAACCTTTTCACTCACAGTAATTGGATAGGCTCCGGTTGCCAACGACTCTCTCCTCATATCTGCGAACAGCCTAGCTACCTTATCCTGATCAATCTGGTATAGCTTAGGCCTACACTTCTCCCTCGCGTACAAGATGTATTTCCTCAGTAGTTCTTGTGGGATTTCTCCCTCCTGCTTCGGCATAAGGTCACCATCTTCATCGCCGTCCACATCCATGTTATCATTCTCGGTCTGCCATTGACTCCCAGTGCCCCCTGGGCCAGCACCAGAAATCGGATGTGCACGTCCGTGTGAATTAACTACGAACTTCGCTAACCGCTCATCCTCACTCGGATCCACCGTATCTCTAACAACGCAGAGAATGTCAAAACGGGACAGAATTGGTTCCGTGAGCTCCACATTCTGGGAGAACGGCACCGTGGAGTTGTAGCGACCGCCGATTGGATTTGCTGCGGCCACAATGGCACATCTCGCTTGCAACGTTGTCACAATACCAGCCTTGGAGATCGAAATTGTCTGCTGCTCCATTGCCTCATGAATGGATGTCCGGTCCTGATCATTCATCTTGTCAAATTCGTCAATCAGGCAGACACCCTTGTCAGCTAGAACGAGTGCACCACCCTCAAGAGTCCATTCACTGGTTAAGGGATCGCGGCGCACCGACGCAGTAAGACCCACCGCAGAGGCACCTTGACCAGTAGCAAAAACAGCCCGGTGGGCCGTCTTCTCAATATATTTGAGTACTTGGGATTTTGCTGTTCCTGGGTCGCCAAGAAGGAGGATGTTGATATCACCACGAATAGCGTGCTTTCCTTGTGCTTCCTTGCTGACACCGCCAAAGAGAGATAGTGCGACAGCAGTTTTAATATCAGTATGTCCATAGATGCTTGGGGCAATAGAGTTGATGATCTTATCGACGATCCTGGGATCCTTGGACAATGCCCGGATTTCGCGTTCATCTTGCTCTGTTAGTCGGAAGCCAGCAAGTTGGTCGTGTGACTTGACTACATAGTTTGCTTCGAGGATAGTTGCAAACACGGGGAAGCCGTTCTTGTTGTTTAGCTGCGCGTCATAGTTATTACGATAAATGCCGGTCACTTCAACCTCCTCGCCTGGTTTGGCCGAGTCAATAAGATCCCAGAGGAGAATTACTTCGCGGTGGCGCGGAAGTCGACCGGCAGGTACCGTTCCCGGAGCTTCTTGGAGCGTGAGTTTCTGGTAGTTACGGTAGACGGTCTTCTCAGAGTTGAGGGTGAAGGGGCCACGAGACTGGCAGTTTTGGCAGAACGATATCTTAACTTCAACATTTGAGTCTTGGGGGAAGGGTCCAAGGGTCACACCACATTTCGTGCAGTCGAACTTGACGTATTTGAGCTGTGGAAAGACGCCGCTGCGGCGGGTAACAACACCACTGACACGGACAAGACAGTTAAGGTGGCTTTGGCGGAGTTGTCTCAGAGTATATTGGACGGGCAGGTCTGTGATTCGAACATGAATCTCGGAATGAATCCTCTCGTAGTCGGGGTAGTGGAGGAGAGTGACATCCATAGCAACTTGGTCGAAAATCTTGAGCATCTCAGCTGGTGAGTTTGCAAGAAAGTAGGCCAAGGTAGCCTTAGACTCCGCGAGGTGGTCAAAAGAGACTTCCAAAGATTCTGCGTTAACTTCACCAAGCGTTCGAATTCGCGTGCCATAGACAGACGTTCCGTGCTCGTCAGTATACTCTGTCAAGAACGACTTGAACTCCCTCGCGATGGTCCTATGAACAGCAGGCTGGGCGACCCAATCAGTTAAACTAGCAGCTTTAACATCCTGTAATGCTTCAAGCGAAAGCTCTTCGTTCATGATGTCTTCAGCCATGTCCATGTCATCTTGATCCTCATCATACCGATGCCTACGTCTTCGTGGCTGTCTTGTAAGATCTACCATGCCATCTTCATCCTCATCAGGTAAGAACGCAGCAGGCATACGGCGCTGGCGAGCAAGCTCTCTATCACGGCGGTTCAGACGAGCCTCAAGCTGTCTTCGAGTTGCCAGATCGAGCTCATCATAGTCCCCTTCATCGTCGATATCACGGCCTTCATATTGATCATTCTCGCGCGCTTCATAGTCTCTCTCAAAGTTGTCTGCGAAAAGATCAATCCCGGCTTCATCCTCAGCCATCTCATCCAAGTCGTCGAGGTCCCCAATGAGGTCATCCTCAGGGCCAAGTGCATCATCCTCCTCGATATCATCTTGTGGAAAGACGGGTGGCGAGGATGCGAGTGCTAAGTACTTATGTTAGCATCGTATCCGACATAAACAAGATTAATCTACTCACGGCTTGAGGGTGGATGAGCAGCAGACGACGGAATATCATCATCGGGTTCTCTTGAGCGCTTGCGGCGATTGACAGCGCCCGGCGCGCCAGCAGGACCGCCGCGATTTGCGGAAGACATATTGGGTCGAAGTGGAGAACTACTGAGACTCAGTATAGGTCCGAAGGAGAGTCCGAGCGGTACACCGGGTTGGCGCCAGCCTCGAGCAGTGCATTCAGGGATGAAGACAGACAGACCTCATCTGTGATCAATTATAGTCGTTGTGTTTAATCGTTAAGTTCTGGCAGCACACAAAACTGAGAAAAGGTATTACAGCCAAAGGACAGGAAGTGTTGAAGGATATTGAAGTGGGTGGGTGAAATGAGGAACGATGGTGGTTGGCAGCAAAATCGCGTCGACGCGTCTCAACAAGGGGACGTGACAAAACCACTTTAGCGAACTTAGACTAGCGCTAATATTCGATGGTTCGGGCCTGGTGAAGCTTCAAACACCACAACCCCCATCGCAGCTCTGTCAGAATTTACTCTGGGAATACAATTTATTCTAGGCATTTCTCATCGGTTTGTCGTACAATTACTATTCTGTGCTGTGTAGTCGCCATGACAGACTTCACCATAAATGGCAATGGTATCCAAGAGGCCCGAACCGCCGCCTCTCGCTCCAATAGCTTCTCACAAGCTTCGCAGAGCTCGCAAACGGCAGCTGAGTGGGATTCACTTCAATCCTTCGTGGTTGTGCTTTCTCTAATTCACCCATTTATAGATTTATCAACAGCCAACTCCAGCTTGAAGCAGAAGCACGTGAAGCCCTTCCATATGTGAGCGCTTTATCACCCCTCGGTTGCGCCTCTATCTAACAAGAGCTAGCAATTTGATACATGCACTCGACCCCTCGGTGCTCTTCGCCAGAGCCTATTCTCCTGCCTGACCTGCAATCCGCCACCCGCATCATCCTCAGACCCATACACTCCCGCAGGTGTCTGTTATTCCTGCTCCATTTCCTGCCACGGGGAGCACACTTTAGTCGAACTTTTCAGCAAACGTCATTTCGTTTGCGATTGTGGCACTACACGTCTTCCATCATCATGTCCCTGCACGCTACGTCTGAGTGAAGCCACGGGCGCAAAAGGTGGAGTGCATTCAGAAGAACCAGCGCAAGGCAACAAATACAACCAGAATTTTAGGAATATATTCTGTGGTTGTGGAGAGGAATACGATGCGCATCAAGAGAAGGGAACGATGTTCCAGTGCTTAGGACTTGGCACTACAGAAGATGGAGGATGCGGGGAGGACTGGTGGCATCCAGAGTGTGTTGTTGGACTTGGGCGTGAAGCATACCAAAAGGATATCGAGAAATTTGTGGCTAACAAACACGATGGCCCAACAAATAGGCCCCGAACTAGTGTCTCAGTCACTACGATTATTACTTCGGAGAGCATGTCAGCAAGCGGCGCACAGGAGCCAGACCCCGTTACGATCCAAACAGCTGTTGCAAATAGCATTAGTGTAGCCGAGCAAATTGAGAACGAAGAAGCAGCTGAAGATGACGACCCTCCACTTCCGCCAGGCTTTCCTCAAGAAAACGATTTCGAGACTTTTATCTGCTATAAATGCGCGGATGCATTTCCATGGATAAAAAGATACGCTGGTGCTCCTGGCTTCCTTCCCGCTGTGTACTTCAAGCCAGGCGGCAATGATCACGACACACAGGAGGGACCTAAGAGACTCGCTCAAAATAGCTCTACTAGCGAAATGGTCTCTAAGAAGCGCAAAGCTGACGACGACGACGATGAAATGACGGAAAACGAGCCTCACGCACAGTTAAAGCGTCAGAGGAGCGAAGCACCCCTTACAGGCCCAACATCTACAACGAGAGTTCTCCCCCTCACCCCAAAGAAGCCATCTTCAGGATCAACCTGTCACTTGGAGACCCTCCCACCTGCATCCAATGCCCATATCTCCCTCTTTATGTACGCTGACTTTCGCGACCACCTCTGCCGCTGTGCATCGTGTTTCCCGCTTCTAAAGCCCCACCCTCAACTTCTCGAGGAAGAAGAAACATACGAACCACCAATTTCAGAGGATGAGGAAGGCGAGCAAGGCGGGAGCGTGGGAACGGGTAGTCTCCTTAACCGTGGAGAAGCAGCTTTTAACAATATGGACCGTGTTAGAGCTATCGGTTCGTGCTTCTTATTTTTTTTTATATTGTATCTGTTATCCTGATTTTTTTTATGTGGTCATACGTTAACAAATCCGCAATTTACAGAAGGTGCAATGGTCTACGCCCACCTTAAGGATAAAGTAAAAGCCTTCCTCCAGCCATTTGCGGAAAGCGGCCAAGTCGTTGGAGCCGAAGACATCAAAGCCTATTTCGAGAAGCTGAGAGGTGATGCTGAGGCCATTAAGGATGCTGCCGGTGGTGCTTCGTCTTTAAGTAAAAAAGGGGATGGTGGGGATGGTAGTGGAGGGGGTGCGAGTGATGGAAGAAAGGAACAGAGTGGGTATTAGATTGATGCTATAAAGGAAAAGAATGTCTAAACGCGCTAAAATATGACGCGGGAAAACAATCAGAGTCAATCCGACAGATATTGAGTCTTTTTTGGACGGTTTAATGGCCTTCAGCTCTTGAATTGGAAAAACCAAATGCCACAACCACATGTCAAGGTAGGATGTTTAATTTTTAGGCTTGATAATTTTAGACCTACAACACTGAAATCGGCCTAACGAAAAGAATACCACTCCATTACAAGCAGACCAAACCAGAACTTCATAATAATCATGATGTGTGGTCGCACCCAATTCCAAGAACTCGATCGTGGCCTCACAGTCCTTTTAAACCACCGATCCAACAAATGTAATTGACGGTCATCCCAGCATTTTCGCAAAGGCTATATATCTGTTTTTTCCTACCTTCATGGTAACAATGGTAGTATGGGCCTCGAATTGAGTGACCATGGCTTTCTTTAGCCGAAGTCAAAGCTTCATGACCTCTCTTCCACCTCATGGTCTGGCAAAGTTATTGAACGCACCCCGGTGGGCCCAGAAGTATACGTTGCGTGTTGCACCAATAAGGCACAGGACGATGGAGAAACAGCATATCCATAGAAGGTTGCTCAGCCATTCCCAAACTCTAGGGCTTTTTGCTCTTCCATTTTGAACACGGGCTTAAACATATTCAGCACGCTAGCCTGCCCTTTCGGTGCAAGTTTCAGCCCGGCAAAGCGCATCTCCGGTAGTCTTTTTTCTGCCTTGATGCTCTCGACGACCCTAAAAGTACCTATATCAGCAAGGTTTCCGGAAAATAGATATACTAGCAGGCATAGGTAAAAATGCTCACCACTCAATTCCCACAAACTTAACACCTTTACCCCCAACCCTCGTGATCTCCTTCTGAATCTTCCCTCCAGCCAACCCACCCCCAGCACCGCCTCGCTCATTTGCAGTCCCGAGAATAACATGCGTGACGCTCCTCCTTGCCAGTGCGATTGATATTTTAGCCCCACGTTCCACTAGGAGCTGCTTGAGCTTATGATCCGAAATCAGCGGGGCAGTTGAACCATTGATGTAAAAGCACAAGCCCTGGAAGATCTGCTTCTGCAGGTTCACGCTCTTCCCCTCGCCCATCTCCGGCTGTCCCTTACATTCCCCATTCGATTCCTCCTTATCCCTCCGTTCTTTTTTCATGCTTTCAACATTCGAAGCCTTCGTCACCCTAGCTCTTAGCACCTCTCCCAAAGTCCTCTGGCCGCTCTGGCCCCGGGGCTCGCTCAGACCCCTCCCACACGCTCCATTGGCCTTACTGCGCGCATCGCGGCCGAAGTCCTCACTCCCCGCTCCGACAGTATCCGCGATCCTTTCCCCCCCATCGCGGCCCGCGCGGAATTGCGCCGCGAGCCTGAGGTTGCGCGACTCGCGCCAAGCCGTACTCCCCGCCAAGCGATTGTCAGCGATCTGGTGACCGGTTGAGGACGAATTCCAAGCGTCGAAAAAGGTGCGCGTGGGCTGCGCAGCTATCAGGGAACCGGGTTTGGCTGCTGGAGCAGGTTTGGAGGCGGAGGAGCAGCGGTTCGACGACGCGGGTGGAGCGGGGGCTAGAGCGTGAGGCGGCATGATGGCGGCTGCGCGCTGCAACTGTGCCTGTGGCGGTCTGCGATAAGATAGTGACTGCAATAAGGAATGTTCCGCGATAGTCAAGCTGATGTGTCCGCCATATGCGCACGAGGTGGAGGGTGTGTCCCTTTGAATTGCACGGCTAAATGTGAGGCATTAAACGGGCTGCAGTCTTTTCTCGTAGCCCCAAGACCGTCGCGTCGCGTGTGTTGGCAGGGAAATAGAATTGCAGCATTGCTAACAACGGACCCATGTCATTCACCAGGCGGAGGATGCGTTTGCTTAAAATTTGTTCTCAATTCGTACATCATGCTTTGACTTAAGCCGAACTTACACCAACTAGAAATCCTTGCTAACGTACCACAGCGTGCACTCATTTTCCCACATGGAAAGAAAAAACCGCCCCGCAGTGCGCCCCGCAAAAACCATGCATCGTTGCCCCCTGCGCCGCTCCAGAGAAACAGAACACCTCGCCAAAATAAATATGCACATGAGAATGGTATGCGCTGAAAGCGGTATAAGAACAACAGGGATACACCAAAGGAAAATGCTTTTGCCTCGTGAGAGATTCGCCTCTGATGCGCCTGTACAAAATAGGAAGGATCGAAGGATTCGAAGGAAATACTGAGTAATGACAACAGTAAAAGAAATGGGCCTGTTCGTAAGGTTCGTGCCATTGTTTGGGCATATACTAGATTTGGTCGTGTAGTGTTGAAGCGTCCGCAATGCCTCGTCGAAATGAGATCAAATCACCCCAAGCGTCATGCTGGCAGCGCTTCGTGTAGAAGAAAAATCGTCAGTTTTATCTAGGTCGTCAAATTCGTCATCGGCCTCATGCCGCTTTCGCGTTAAGCCAGGCCATAAAGACATTTCACCAATCGCCCCCCTCCTCTTATTTAAGCTTCATTCCTCAGAGCTTTAGGCTTGGTTGAGGTTTCATACATCATCCGGTGTCGCTTCATTTCTTCCGGATTGTAATCGATGTTGTCACTTGCTTTTCTCCTTCCTACAAGAGATGTAGAGCTGATATTTCCGGTCTTGAGGCTCTGGAGAGCACCCAATGACCGCATTTTCCTTAAAGACTTTTGCTTGAGTTTCTGGTTGTCGTTGGCATCGATCTCCTGCAGAGCAGCAGTAGGCTTTTCGTACTTGACGATTTCATCCACTTCAACTCTGCTCTTGACCCGCATCCTCTTGAATTCACGTGTGATTTTCTCGAGCGTGCTCAGACCCTTATAAGAAAACTTAGATTCATTTGGAGATGACGGTAGTGGTTTCTCCTTGGTACTAGTGCTAGTGCTGGGACGCTGGTCGGAGCCAAAGCTCACTCCAGAATCCGTTTTCTTGCCTTTGCGCTTTCCCGTCCCCTCAGCGGGGCCGAAGTGATCCACATTAGTAATCTCGGAGCAGTCATCGATCATGTTTTTGGCGACACTGAGATACTTGTCTAAGCACTGCTGCACAGCGCCCCAGCCATTATCATCTCCATCGAGCTTTCCTTGGTCCATGACAGTCTTGAGAACGCTCGGTCCATTTTTCTCAACGATTTGGATGTAGCGGAAAAACCCATCACGCTGCTTCTTGAGTATGGCGGCTGTGAGGACTTTAGTTGGCTGCGAAGTAGCTACAGGAGGGTAAAGGGTGTTGAGCATGGCTACGCAATTGTGCTTGTTGAATGGGACGAGTGACATTTCATTAATCAGAATCTTAGGGTAGTCAGCACAGTGGTCGGGAAAACGCTAATAATCAAACACTATCTTACCCATCGCCGGAGGCCAATATACAGCTGAGTGTAGTAGGCATCCGCTTTCTTCTCCTTGGCTTCAATATTCTTGACCCATTGTGCCACTCCGGGATATCGATCGGAGATTTCGTCGTGATCCGTCCCAACGGTATTCGGTAAAACGCCCAGTCTCTGAAATGCCAGCACCATCTCCTTGCGTCTCCGTGTTTCCAGGTCCTTAAGATAATCAAGAGCGGTGAGGGCCTGAGGAAAGTCAACCATGACGAGCTGTGGGTGGAAACATCGTGAGACGAAAGACACTATAAAGCTTGGTGGTAGCGAGCACGGCTGTGAGGGCAGCTGAGAGATCTGATTCATGAGTGCGGATGTGAAATGTGCGGCAGCGGATCCGGCGTCTGACCAGGGGAATTGAGTAGAGGTAGGCGATGAGTTACTGGAACTTGACGTGGGTGTTGCAGCACGAGACAGCTGACTTGGAAGAGGCTGGGCACGGGGTGCACAATTGAGCGTATACATGGTCCGAAGTGGTATCTCATAATTGCCGGGATACTGCATAAGATGTTCGAGGATGAGTTGGTACGACGAACCGGAGGCTGTTGTCTCCTCGGAGGCATTGCGAGAGTGTGACTGCGACATGGCGAGTAGAAGGGGTAGAAACCGGTCCGAGCGATTATTTACGTATTGATTGGAGTCTTAACGGCCAGGCAGTGTCGAGATTGAGGTCGAGGTCCGGTTTTGTTGTCGTCGTTGTTTTGATTTTACCCAACCAGCAGTTACCTCGAGCAAGGGGCCGTTCGAAGCGGACAGGAGTACTCGAATGCAGGAATCGAAACCAGAGGGAGCAGAGATAAGTGGAACGCCACGCAGGATATTAAGGAAAGCGAAGACGGGAGGCGGTGGGCGAGGGAGCGTGGGGAGTGGGGTTGCTCTGTGAATAATACGTCAAGAAGATTGTGGGGTTGAAGAATTCCGGACCAAGGAAGCTCTGCGTGCCGTCTAGCTCGTGCCTGGCATTACCGCCGAGGGCCGTAGCAGCAAAGGAGATGAGGAAGTTCGAGTCTGCGGCCGGGCGAGAATCTCAGTGGGCTCGGGTGGTGAAAATGGACAGGAATGGACAGAGATAAAAGGATGGTGGGGACGGTGTTCTCGCGTCCTGGTGAGCAGCGAAGCCGGCTGATCAAACGAATGACAGACGACAGCTAAGTTCACGATGGCAAATTGGGAGGATATGGATCTTGTTGGAGAGTCTCCGAGTGTATGGCAAGAGGCCGCAGAGAATGACAGCTAACCCGGTAACAGAGGGCGAAGGAAGGGTTTTTTGGGAGTCTCCTCGCTCCAGCCGAGCCCTTCGTCAAGGGCAGGATTTGCCTTGATGGCCGGCCAGTGGTCGCCCAAACGGCTCGAGTCCCCTGGCAGCTGCAGGCCTCAGTCCAGGGCGCCACATGCGCGCACACTCGGCCATCGCACAATATTGCCCAGGGCTCATGGGCGGAAGAGACGCTGGCAGGCGGCGCGACTGGGATCAGCGTCCCGGGGAAAGGGTAAGTCGCGCACTGGACGGCCTGCAGTCCTGAACAAGCACCCTACACCCGGCCAAAGCACTTCATCCGCCTCCAACCCGCCTTAGCCCGCCCGTCCTACGATGCTTCTGGCAGCCTCTCCGGTCCCAGCGGGGTGGATCGAAACACTATGCGAGTCGCTGCTCTGCTGCTGCAGCTGTTGCCCACCACTGTGCACCACTCCGCTGCACCACTCCGCTGCACCAGAGCCAGTTGCTGCGGATTTGCTGGGTCTTTGCGCTGCTTTGTTTCTTCGTCCCCCAGCCCGACCCCTTTGGTGTGGCAGTGCAGTAGTGCAGTGGGTGGGTCGTCACGGCCAAACACCTGCATCGCCGGCAAGCTGGCCGAACAGCCATCGACCTGCGAATGTGTGGCGGCTCGATGCGTGGCGTCTGTCACTCTCCACCTCGAGACGCCGCGATGCCTGTCCTTGCTGCCCTTGCTGCCATCGCTGCCATCGCTGCCATCACTGCCCTTACTGCCCTTACCATCAAACCTCTTTGCTTTCTTGCCCCTGCCGTGCAACCATGATAGTCGTCTTCGTGCCTTCTCCCAGCACGTGCGGAGTGGACGGGAACACGTCTTGGCAACAATCTACGTGGGACATTAATGCAGACGCGCTGGGTAAACTGTACGCATGATGCTGTAGCTCCCCTGCCACCCTGGAGTTTGCCTGCAGACAGCAACCAACTCGCTGCTGGGAGACTGTACATTTATTGACCCGGACCAATCAGAATCGCCGGGCGGGTCCTTTTTGTCGGAACCCTTCAAAAAAAAACTTCCAAAAGCCGCCAATACGATCCACGACCTCGGGCTTCAGCCACAAGATTTACCGCGTTGCCTCGACCGTCAAAGCGCCAAAAATAACAGAGGCCATACCAAAAGCGACGCCTGCAACCCCCCCTTATGTTCAGCCAACGAGATACAGCCGTTGCGTATTCTCGATGGCGGCACCAACAATGAAGACTCTTGTGCTTTCTAGCCTGAACACGTGAAAGACAACTAGGAGCTGACTCAAGGGATCAGCACAATAAACTTTGCGGAAGCCTAGGGATAGTTACTGGCGGTGTCAGCACACTGAGTCGCAAGTCTACGGCTTTGTTGCTTCCATCATCCGAAAGGGCGGACCAACCGCTTCTGTCGGCAATCGAGGGTTTCTTCTGCGGAGGCAGCCCGTGTCAGCCATGTAATCGTGGAGAGACCCGGCCAGTGCTTCGATATTGCGGTGCCTATCGACTAGGGGCAGGGCTTCGAATGCGTGGGATCCGTGTCGGATCAACAGCAATAGCCGCCTTATCACAACACCATCAACCATCATGGCACTGACGCGTTCAAGGCAACTGTCTAACGCAATGCGCAGAAGTATGAGCACCATGGGAAGGACGTAGTATAGGCCTGGATCAGAAAAACACTGTTCGCTGCTGACCCTTCAAACCCGGATCCGTGACGACTCGCCTGTCCAGGCCGAGACTTCAAGTTGGAGCTTTTCGTAACACAAAAAAAATATCGTCCATGTGCGACGTGGGGTTCCAGACGCCAGATTCCCGCGTTGATCTTCACCGTGGCGGAAATAGGCGTTGAGCTACGGTCGTACAACATCCAATAGGCCGCATTAAGCCTACAACAACAAATCTGAGATTCTATCTTTCTCTAAATTTGGTGATTCATCCACTAGATAGGACTTTCTTTTAGTGTGATCACCGACGCCGACCCTCACCAATTCAACAGCTCCGAAATGTTAGAATATTCCATCAGAAATAATACAATTGAGGCTGTGTCACAATTTCAAGAAGGCAGCTCCATGGAAACATTCTTGTTAAACCAAGACTGTCGTCTACGATATTGCGATACATCATGTTGCTCCATAAAAGAACACCTACATGTGGGGTTGCTTGCTTATGTACTGTTGCATGCTCCTCGGACGATGAGTCACAAGACATAGCCTACAAAAGAAAAAGCTAAAAGCGACCTCGGATAGCTGCAGGACAGATACAGCAGCTTCTACACTCTCAATTCGCTGAAACCCGCTGGAATTGATTTCTCACAAGCCTTCTAAAAACTCTAATTCCTAGGAGCCGGAAAATCAGGATGGCTGCTCGGCTTGGGCTCGATTTCGCCACCGTCGACGTCTTCACGCAGACGAGATTTGAAGGCAATCCACTTGCCATTGTCAAAGTTCCACCGTCTTCCACATTGACTCAAAGTCAAAAGCAAAATATTGCCAAAGAGTTCAATTACTCTGAGACAGTGTTCTTGCATGGACCCCAAGAAAGCCAGGGATACGAATGGACCATAGACATTTTTACAACAGATCAAGAGCTACCCTTTGCAGGCCATCCTACCATTGGCACAGCCTGTCATGTTCTTTCAGAAGTCGCCAAGTCAGACCGCAATGTGCGTGAAGACGTCATCCATGCCAAGCTCAATGTCAAGGCGGGAAGGATTGATGTCCACTACGTCATCTCAGAGAAAGTTGCTAAAGCAGCCATTCCTCACGACGTCTATATCCACATGAAAAAGTATAGTTGCGAGAGCTTGCTCAGTCTTCAACCTGGTCTAGCCAAAGCAGGCCGCTCAGGCATATCCGGTCTAAAGGCGGGGTCCGATGTTGTGTCGGTTGTCAAAGGCATGACATTTATCCTTGTTGAGCTTGAGGATGAAGACGCATTACGAGTGGTCTCAACAACCTCTAGTGCCGTTATCGCCGAACTAGATGATGGTTGGAATCAGTCATTTGTCGGGACGTATTTCTACGTGCGGCTTGCAGATTCGGAGAATGGGACACTCAACTTACGGACCAGAATGATTGATGGTCTTTTGGAAGATCCAGCAACCGGAAGCGCAGCCAGTGCCCTAACAGGATATCTGTCTTTAACACAAGGGAAACCGAATCAGACTTTGAAGTTCGCCGTAGAACAAGGCGTAGAAATGGGCCGACGGAGCAATATTGGTGTTGAAGTTTGTATGGCAGAGATACATGGTATCGACTCTATCAACTTAGTTGGAACAGCTGTACAGGTTATGAGTGGTCGACTCGAAATATAAGTGAGTTGTTACGAAAATAGCCCCGAGCAAGTATCCAGAAATATGGGAGATTGTTGGCCCTGGGGATAACTTATGTTTTGAAAGGGCGTGAAGAAGGCCCCAAATCGTGTCCCTCGTAAGCACCATGCCTCACGAAACGTTCCAAGCACCTAGAATATTTGCATGGGCATCACCGAATGATCCGCAGCCAAAAATCTCCAGCACCCATGATGTCGTTTTCTAGGCTCTTTCATCCAAATTACCGGTACCGTCCAAGACTCGGGTATCGTGCATAAGCTTTCTAAACTTCAAGCATTTCACCTAGCACATTGATTCTTCAGTCTCGCCGGTCTCTTGCATGTTTTCGTCGATTACCAGGAGCAACAAACCCCGTCAACGCAACTGGCACTATTGTAGTAGTGCGAGATGTTCGCACGGAATAAACGGCGTTTAGAATAGAAGATGGTGAATGGATGCTGAGGCGGAACAACAAAGTGCAACCATATGGAAGGATTGATTCCTCATCAGAAATACGCTGGTCCTTTCGTATTGCGTCCAGCTGGTACACGTTCCAGATCGTCTGTTGAGCGAATTGACCATTAGGAGAGATGACCAGGAGGTTAAAAGGGTCAACAGGACGAGGCGGTAACTCTATACTGCTTCGGATTCAGCCCGCAGCTCCCTGTGCGCTCGTATTTGTCACAACCCAGTAGCGATGGGGGAAGAGGCTAAGGTCCAGACCAGAGGCTCAGGCAGAAACCCTGAGCGTCGTTGACCGTTTGAAGAACTGAGCATTCAGGCAGCGGGATCGAAAAAAAATCAATGCGACGAACTATTCCAGCCAAGGGGAATGGATTGCGGGTTGCGAGAGGCAAAAGTTGCCGTAGGGTTGGCGCCCTGTCGCATGGTCGACACAGCGATATTAAGGATCCCAAGCCCTTGAGACGCCTAGCGGGAAATAAGATTATGCTTGGCGGGCGTAAATCTCCACATAGGGAAAAGCGGCTGTGGAGTTGTATGGCTGACATAATACATCGAAACCACGTCGGTCTCATGTTGGCCTCCCTCTGCCTCGGACCCTCAGACATCTTCCGTTTCCAGCACAGGATCAATGCCTTGTACACAGCATTCCCACAAACCTCGCCAACTCTAGCGAAGATGGAGATGGTCCATTTCGGATCTTGCGACCGTTGCCATGTCCCGGGCGAGCTTCATGAGATGGCTCGTGAGACAGCTCCACCTTCATCGCTGGTTTCATGCCAAAGCCGGCTGCTAGCCGGCTGCCAGCCGCATTGCTGGGACCTTGCTTTCTTACATCGCCAAGGGACTTAAAGAGCTTCGCATGGTCGTCCAAGTCTTTCTTTCATCCACCAACCTCAATCACCATCAAGCCTGGGGGATCAGCCATCTGAGGGTTACATTCCTTTCTAGTACTTCTTCTACCTTCTTTTTGAGACTACGTTGAACGTGTCTTCCTTTGAATTCTAATTTCTCCGCAAGACGGCATTCCTTCTTTTAGTGTTTTGACAACAACTTTCTTCATTCTCAACCCCGTTTTTTTCCCGTCCACAAACCAATTGCCATCATGCGATTCACAGAGACTCTTTCAGTGCTTGCCCTAGCGGTAGGTCTAGCCAATGCGGCTGGAAATGGATTCAAAGGTCAAGGTCAAGGTCAAGGTCAAAAAGGAAATGGAGGAAATGCGCAGACCAGCGCTGCCTCCGCTACCGCTGCCACTGCCAGTGGCGCTGCCGGTGGTAATGGTGGCAACGCCGGTAACAACGCCGCTGATCTCGCGCTGAACCCAGCCAATGTTCAGAGTAACAGCGACACCACTGGTTTGTCAGGAACTGTAGAAGCTGGACAGGCCGCGTCTGCGACGTGAGTTGCTCTTTCTCGGAGTGCACTCAGAATACTGACAAGGCATAGTGATCCTGCCAACTTCATCAATTTCTGCACAGGCAAGACACTCACAAATGGTCTGCAAGTTACGGGCGGTTCGTGCAACGGCATTGGTAAGTCCGGATGAGCCGCCTGGACTACACTATTACATCCTAACATTTCCTTAGTTATGGGCGACATTCCATCCAGCTCGCAAATGATCTCAGCCACTATGATCAACCCCAAAGATGGCGATGTTGTAGAGCAAAATTCCAACATCACATTCCAAGTGCAGCTTGAGAACCTTGTGGCTGGTTCATTTACCAACCCCGACGTTACCTACTACGCCGCCCCTCAGGCTCTTTCCGGTGGAAAGATTGTGGGCCATACCCATATCACTGTTCAAAGCCTAGGGCAAAATTTCTTCCCCACATCGCCACCTGATCCAGCAGTCTTCTCATTCTTCAAGGGTATCAACGATGCTGGTAACGGTAACGGCTTGCTGAGTGCTACTCTTGCTGGAGGCCTTCCCATTGGCTTTTATCGCGTCTGCTCCATGACCTCAGCAAGCAATCACCAGCCGGTCCTGATGCCTGTTGCCCAACGTGGTGCTCAAGATGATTGCGCTAGGTTCCAAGTCGCTGCACAGGCAAGCGGGAATCTCATTGAGTGCGCCCTCAACCCTAGTGGCCAAGGATGTGCAGCCAACGCAGCCGGCGGAAACGCAAATGGCGGTAATGCAAATGGCGGTAATGCCAACAATGCCAACGGTGCGAGCTCTGCTGCTGCAGTCGCACAGACAAGTGCTGCTGCTGCTCAATCCACTGGGGCCGCAGGAGGAAAGACTGGCCAGAATGGTCAGGCCGGGAAAGGTGGCAAGTTTGGCGCAGGAAAGCAGGGCCAACGCTTCGGGCGTCCAAGGAAATTCAGTGCACGTGAGTTTGTTGCTTAGGAGGCGGTATAAAAAGTAGCGACGCTTTGAAGGGCTCAGGGAGCCTATGAATGGAAAGCGACGGGACTTGGCGAGTGTGGTAATGCTACTTTCTACGAGATTCTCTCTTATTCGCATCATCATTATCATCGACATAGAATACATCTCACTCATATTAGGAAGAGCAATGCCTCGTGAGCGAAGGATTTGTTTCCTTGGCTATGTTTGTGGTAGTGGATGTAGCGCTTTTTTACTTGGCGTATCAGTTATGAAATGTACAACTAGCTTCTCTAACACGCTTGAATGATTGTATTGGATTCTATATCCTCAAACTTGAATGTGAGACTGTGGTGGGTATGGAAATTCCGCGCGAAGAGCATTCGACACATTCAGCAGTCTAATCCGAAACTCGACGGTCTCATCAAGCTTAACCAGTTGACAGGGATATGTGACGACCCTTGTTTCAGCCGCTGCCCCACTCTCATCTCTTAGTTGGTCCAGACGGCCCCGGTCAAACATTAACTAGGAATTAAGGCTATCAAATAATTCCTTCCCTAGCACTTTACACGGACTCCGCTTAGTATCGTCCGTATTCTATACCGATTAAATATGAATGCTGTCGAAGTAACGCTTTTTATAACGCCTATGCATTCGTCTCAGCGCATATATAACTCAAGCATCACGGAAGAACAGAATGTCGCATGGGAGATATAAGATACGCGCTTTACACAATCGCTAATGACATATGTTCAGTCAGGGGGTTTTAGCTATCACAGGCTTCCGATTCAGGTTCTCATCACATCGTCAAGATAATCGCTTAGTGGTGTGGGGGAGGTGAAAATATGTTCATAAACCCTTTAAATACAACTAGGAAATATCGCAAAACCAATCTCATCCCTCTGACCCCCGGCCTCGTCTTGCTGCTAATAGGCATTCGGCGAACTAGCGACACTCATATACTTTGGTCAGCCGCTCTCAGAACTAGCTTTGGGATGAGCCGGTTGTTCTCGCCTGCAATCCATCATCACAATCGCCTTAGGACATGGGCATGGAAGTACATTAGCCCATATTATGCTAGTTCGTCTCGCAGAGGATAAAGTGTCCTTTGGCTTGGAGCTATGCAGTTGTGTGACTTTGTGATTCAGCGCCTCGTCATGGCTCGTCATTGATTACTGGAGAAGAGACGCTGAAATACCCTTATACTGGCTACACACCCACTATGTCAGTGCCGGTTGCCATAGACATTGGATCGTTAGCCAGGTTGAGGATATCAGGATTGGCGTCTACATGATAATAAGTAGCCACAGAGACAGAACCATCGCGCAGTACGATAGGACGTTGCAGATAAGAGACAACCTGTTGGAAAAGGTTCTTAAATGCTAGTACTGATATCGCGATCGCCGTTCTTAGGTAGGCCGAGTGTCTATGAGAATTTTAGTTGGTAATAGCGATGTTCAAAAACTGGAATGCAGACTTGGTAAATGACAGCCGTGCCGAAGGGCTACTTTAAGCACCGCCGTATCTATCATATAAATTTAAGCATACCTGCAATTAGTAGGACCTAGAAGCAACAAGAACTCCTATGGATCATAACTAGCACTCTCAAAGGCGAGGGAGTTTAATCAAGTCGATTTCCTTCGAAACTAGATCCATCCGAGCTACCCGATTGCTTCTGCTACTGGAAGCATCAGTGCTGCCTTAAGGACCGAAATGTAAGCATCGAGTGTAATGGCAAGCGGCCAATGTGATAACAGTTTCTCGCCGTAGGTGATCAAAACGACAATTATAGCACCAACACAGATCGCACTGACGAGCCAACTGAGGAGTTTCCACCACCACTGGTCAGTTACAATACTGTCGAAGGCGTCCACCAAGCCTTAATGAGTTGTAATTTCTCTTCTTCCTGGGCAGTCGATGGAGTCCCGTCGTGTATATCCGCGATGTTATGGGTACGATCAGAAAAGCAATGGATTGCCTCCCGAGACGACTGATTGTGTTCGTCCGTTGAATTGGCTCCGTAGTGCTCCAAAAGCTCTGATCTAATATTCCACGGTCTCCCCCACTCATTCCCTTCATCACGTCTATCCTCATGCGGAAGCTGATGTACGCTGGCCATGATCCACACCAAATCCAAAGTTTCCGTTCAGTGCTAGTAGTCTACGGTTGAGGGCATTTGGTTTCCAGACGTCTCAAAAACAGGTTCCTGGAAAGATCCCCAACGGAAAAAGGAGGCATAACTCGAGTAGAACATCGTTCTTTTATTATCGAAAGCCATCGAGCCTACGCCGCATGCTACCCTATATGGTATGCCATATACCACGCCTCAACTATGGGTTTTTAGGAAAAGAGAGGGAATCAGTTACAAAATTTAGAAAAATAATCAGTGAGGTCCCGGCGGGTAGGCAGGCAGCATGACCTCGTTCCTCTAAAAATAACAGGAAGGAAGTAATCCATCGAATCATAAAACTTAGAAAGTATTTTAGGGCCTTAACCGAGCGCTTCGATGTTGACGTCATGAGGGTAGGCGCCCGTACCTTAACTGAACCTACCCTGAGGCAAGCAGTGTTTCTGGCATGGGCGCTTGCTGGTCGTTTTCTGGGACCAGACATATCATCGGTTCTCCAGTAAGCAGTTTTGAAAAGCATCCTATTCCATACTACTAAGGCATTGAGTGCTCCGGATTACTGCTTGTCAGCGAAGCCTGCTGGATGTTTCAGAGTGATGTAGACGCCTTTGTGGAGCCTCGGAGGGAGTTATGCGGTCTGTGCTTCATCGTAGTTTTAGAGTTTCTTGGCCCACCAGCCATTCGAGCTTGTGTGTTCTCGAAACGCTGTTATCCTGGGTCACGAATCAACACACAAATATTGGCTGGTCGTGAGAGTCAAGATATTACGGCGCGTCATGGACAAGTGGTCCTTGCCGTCATAACTCCAGTTGCTCAGCTCCAACTGTCATGGTTGAAACGTTATTGAAGCGCATCCTGCAATGCTTCGCACATCAATAAGAACAACTCGTCCTATTTCAGGAAGACTTCTGGACCGTCTCCCGAAATGATAAAGCCACGCAAACATGAACTAGGCTAAGGCACCAAAATTTTTATCGTTGTTGTGTTGTACATATTTTAGGATAAGTTTTAGCAAGCTCTCGTGGTGATATCAGCAGCAACAACCAAGTAATTCACATTTCAATTAAAACAAAGCACAACTAATTTTGGGTGAAATCTGGGTACGGTAAGCTTTTACGCAGCGAGGACTAGCCTAGTTACTCCTAGGGTACTTCTACACTTGACTGTATGCGACGGCCTCACTTCCATAGATTTCATATATTAGCTTGTAGTAAAAGGCTGCTCAGCCAAAAACTGTACACTAAAGGAAAGGTATAGCTCCAGAGATGCAAGAAGAAAGATACACCCATATCTTACAGATTCCAAATACAACGCGCGCTAATGTAGAACCCTAAACTCCGGATATAAAAAAATGTCGCGGCATCCTTGCTGGATGGCACAAGTCTATACTACGCCACGCTATGCTCCGTCAATGCTCTCTCAAACTCCGTACGAGCGCAAAACCGATGGTGATGCAACACCAGGAATTGGCTGCAAACTATACAGACCACCAAGGTCTCTTCAACATATCAGTCTCACGATAGTTGGGAATGCGGAGTGCCTTTGGCGGTGGTTCTGCCTCTAAAAATAGTTGGATCCTGGGGTGCTGAAGACCTTTAACACCTTCCACCGAGTCGAAACGCAACCGAACTGCTCTTCAGGGTCACCTCACGAGCATCTTGTCCTCCTCTCCCAAAGTCCCCGTTAACCACTGCCCCATGTGCGTTTGCCACCTCATTAGGTCCTGCTCTTTCGTCGCTTCCCTCGCTCTCCGATGTCTCACCAACCTCTCCGCTGTCTGTGCCAGCATTACCTTCGGTGGTGCATACTCCTTGTCTTCCTTATCTCTCGTCAAATACGTCTTCGTCGCCTTCTCCATTCTCGTCAACGTCTTGCCCCCGGGGACAACCGACTCCTTCTTGGTATCCGGATTCGTCCACATTCCCTTCTCCCAATTGTCTAGACTCATGCTCTCAAGCCCGGTACTAACATTTAGTCGCTTGTACCAGCGGTACTCGCCCTTAGCTAGCGTACGCATCATCTTGTGTTTCTCCTCTCCTTCAGTGTATTTGATGAGGACGTTCTTGAAGACGGCGAATTTCTCAGCCCATTTCTTCATTAGTTTACTCTGTCCAAATGGGCCAGGCCAGGTGCTTGCAAAACCATCCTGCGCGGAAGCGAAGCCATCCTTCGTTTCATCCGGACGACCAGTCCCGATACTAAGGAGAAGGGCAGGCACTTTATCCTCACCACGGAGAGACGCGTGTTCGGAGTAAGCAGCGTACGACGGGTTATTTTCACGAATCCCACCGTCCTTGAAGCCAACAAGCCTATTGTTAACCTCTGCCTCGAGCATCTTGAAGAAAAACGGAGCCGCAGAGGTTGCTCGGGTTACTTCCCATATGCGGAGTTTGTCAGCGCCTTCGTTGTACTGAGTTACCCAGTCCGGTGAGATGCCTTGCACGTAACGGTGGTCGTAGGTGCGGAGAAGGTACGCCTCATCGATTGAACCGTTGTGTGTTGCTGTAAGGCAGATTGTTTGGCATATACGCTCTGTTTGAAGTGGTTTCAGATCCCCGACGCCACTCGACGACGACGTGTTGACCTCTTCGTCTACCTCCCACGGATGCCAGTCCTTCCCGTCGCAATTGCCATCGTGATGCTTACAATACTTCTTCACAATGCGCTGAACCGCTTGCTCTAATGGCTTGTGGCGATACTTCGTCGCCAGTGGTAGGATGCTCCGCCTGTGCCCAAATAGGTTGTGCCCAACTTCGCGGTATAATTCTAGACACTGTGGTACGGTCATGCGTAACCTTCCGAGCATAACAGATATCAAGCCACCGGTACTGGTGCCATATATGAAATCGAAGTAATGGCAAGGTAACAGCTCATCTTCCTTGAATTCTCGTTGTGTACCGATTGGACCCTCTTCTTCCTGAAGCCGTCGTTCGCATTCCGCAACTTCGTGCATAAGGTGTTGTAGGATAATGAGGCTAGAGTACCCGCGGATGCCACCGCCATCTGCCACTATTGTTAGCGGTTGATTCAACAAAGAATGGTCTTCTGTGCAATTCTAGGGTAGTGCTGTGGTATTGCCCGGAACGCCCTAGGCCCCTTGTCGTACAAGTCCAAGAGATGTGAACGATAGCTGAAGTCCCCCGGGCATCCGCCCAACGCTCTTGACACGTCTCTCGATAAGGCTTTGCTTGGGCACCGCTGGACTCTTCAGGCTTCCATAGCAACTGCTCTTCAATTAGAGCCGATGAAGCCGCAAGGCGCGCCTCATTTGGCTGTTGCCGTGCCATGGATACTATAGATGAACTTCCGAGAGCTTCAAACCCGGAAGCCGTAGTGGCAACAGCAACAGCTAAGTGACCCGCGCCTTGCCATTCAAGATCTTCAGTGTCCAGTTATGTGGTGGTGATAATCGGGATAAGGCCTTGGTACGAGAGAGTAGAGGGCAGGGGGCTGCGCAGGGGGCTCCAGGCGTTTGAGCGAAGCTTCTTGGTATCTTTGCTGGCGCCACTGAAGATGGCCATGACGGTTACCGAAGCGGTAGGGTATGGGAGGATTCACTCACCAAGAGTTAGGATTAGGTCATCCCAAGCGTTCTCGTGGTCCACGTTTTTCGACCATGCGACACCGGAATGAACCTCATCGGCGTTTGAGGCGTTGGTCATTATGCTGAGGGGACGGGACGGCGAGTCTACTGGAGGTTGCAGCATGATGGGTATTTAGGATATCCAGTCGACAGTTAACAAGGATATGGCGAAACAAAATAGATGCCATAGAAGCAGCGGCGCAGGACTTAAGGCTGCAAAAAGCGTGCGAGGCTCATGCGGGCAGGCTCGAGAAGGGCGGAGGGTGTTGGGCGGATGCGGCAGTGGCTGATCGCTCTCGACTTATTCCAGTCAAGTGGCCCCCAGATGCGCGGGTCAAACTACGCTAAACTGTGAACCTAGCCAAGGAAGGGCAGGGCAGAGCAGGGCAGGGCAGAGCACAGAGAGCGCAGAGCGTGCAGAGTGCGCAGAGTGCATGCAATTACCTACTGTACTTTCACACATAGCTCGTGGCATAGCACTGAAAGCAGCTGGAGTTTGCCTAAGGTTGCGTCTGGCCGCAATTCCAGTCACGGCAACCGGTCTTCTGGCCGGGTCTGGGTGCATCTTGGCGGTGTATTGCGGCGTATTCGGCGTATCTGGTGGTGTTTTCTGGGGGACTCTCCCGTTGTCTCCTTCAGCCCACTGGCCAAAGCTGGTCAAGTCATGCCGCAATCCCCCATCTTCCTTCTAATTTCTCGAAGGGCTTACGGCTTACTAACCCAACCTCATGGCGGCGCAAAACTGCTTCTGCAGCCCGCTAGACGTATGTGATACTGTAGAATGGCAGCTTTATGTCTGGCAAACAATCTCCGCACCGAGAGACGGCTGTCCAGGCGGCTGGAGGCCTGAGCAAAGGGTTGCAAGTGGCCAAATCATGCCTCATCATACCCCATCACACCCCATCATACTTCCCTCAGCCAGTGCGCCTTGTGACCACAACCCTTTCTCACCACCTGGTTGGTCGCGCAAACTTTAGGGCGGGTGGACACAGACGCAGCTGGTGTGTAGCGACAGGCCACGGCTGTAGGAGTCAGGGACATGAATCCGAGACATGCGAGTGGATAAATGGTTTCTATTACGTGACCTCTCGTGCTGCTGCCCTACACGCCCTGCTCCTCGTACGGCGTGCTCAAAGGGGGCGGTCGGGACAGGCAGGCGAGTGTAAGCAGGCACCGGCAGGGTGAAAGTGAAGGAGGAAGCAATCTGGCAAACAGGGTTGCAGGCACGCAGGGTCTTACCCCATACTAAGAATGTGCTGGAAATGCCTACTCCTTAGCGTAGCACAGCCCCAGGCACGGCGTCGCGCGGCGTCGCGGCCTCCTTGCATCGCTCCTTGCATCGCTCCTTGCATCGTCTTTGCGCTGTCCACGGGCGCATCGGAGACTAAAAGTTCACGTTATTGTCGGAGACTGCCGAAGACCGCGGTGCGATGTGGCACTATGTGGCACGCTACGGCAATGATGTGGCATAATTGTGGCATAATTGTGGCATAGTTGTGGCATAGCTGTGGCATAGTTGGGCATAGTATGCTAATCCTGTGGCTTTCGTCAATCCCAGCTTTCACGTCAGTCCGCAAACGAGCCACCAGGAGCCACTGAATGGCTCAGCTAGCGTGCCCGCTCCGCTTTGTCTCTCATTACTTCATCGTCTCTCCACCTTCCCCGTCAACTTTTCCCTTCATCACCAAATCCCCCAAGCCTCACTAGCAATATTTAAGACCCTGAAATATCTCCTCCATAAACCAACTGTTGAGTCCCAAACAAACCCACGGTCCATCCGCCCTACGCAACCCCAAAAACACCCTCGCCACCATGACCTGGCATAGCGATTCTACCAACTCTTCAAGCAGCAGCAGCCGAAGATTTGGTCTGGACGAGGACGACAGAAGCAGCATACTCGTCTATAGGTATCGCTCTGGCAGTAGTGGACTAGAAATCTCGTCGCAGCATGACCTCTGCAAATGTTTAGACGCCGGTGAGTTCGCCGAATCCCTTCGTTGCCCTTCGCAATCTCTAACGAGCGGCCTCTCCACAGATCCAAATTTAGCAAATTTGCGGGTTGCAAAGAAGAAGATCCCACGAGGCGATAGCCGTGTCGAAGTTCGCACAGAAGACCTATTTCCCGAGGAGGATCGCAAGAAGTACTCCAACTATCCTACTTTGAAGAGTTCACTGGCAAATGTCGGATTGCCCTCCGGGGCATATTGGAAACGACTGGTTTTCAACTCCTTTCCCGAACTCTACATCGTCTCGCGTTCAATAATGCCTTCGCCGGAGAGCTCGACCAACAGCTCGCCGGAGTCATCGCAACATGTCTCCCCCAGCAGCACATTTCCCTCGGACCACATCGCAAGGGAGGACCATGCCAATATCCATCCTCCTAACGGTTCGTGATTAAGCTCGTGGTAAATGTGCGACAGTTTTCCGCCTTGCAATGACTCCTATTCAACGAAAAGGGCGCCACGCCCAACCACACTATCATTTATGACTCAGTACTATGAGTTTCGAAAGGCTGCAACAAGACTTCAGCCTCAATCAACCTCTTCGAGACTCCCTCAAGACTTTGCCTCATACTCTAACAACCAATCCTATCCAAACACCTCGACTGTACAGTTCGCGGCTTCTAATTACGCGAGCCTCCAGCCTCGGCGTTTGCCTAACCGCCGCCATACATTGATGATACCCCTGGGTTTGTTTCCTCTACGCATTTTAGCGATAGGGGCTTGCCGGTGTTTCATGGAGTCCCTGCCTATTCTTATTCTCTTTTGTCTATAGGATCAGGACCAGCCCGGACATGGCGGTCTATGTGTGCCATGTTATTTTCTTTCAGAAACCCGAGCCCTAAGCTCGCATAGTGCTATACCGGGCCCTATTTATAGCCTCTAAATGCATTCATTTTCATCTGTAACTATTCTAGGGTGCAAACAGTCATTTCTCTGATACTAACCTGCATGCTAATAAGTGGTATCAAAGAATATCCCAGAACACGCTTGTGCATTAATGCCTTCCCAATTTCTTTCGTGCTCTTAGTATCCTCTTTACCTCACAATTTCGCAGTATCAGTAATAACATCTCTCAAGAGTTTCAAGGCCTCCAATGCGAACTGCACCATATTCGCCTCCCGATCCCCACCTAGCCCTGTCTCTATCTCACGCGTTGTGGTGCCAGACTCGGAACTTACTGCCAGCGCGACATATCCTCTGTAAATACACCCAGCCAATTAGCCAGATAACAACTACTTAAGCACCATCCGCAGCACAGCCCCACTGGAACATTATTGGCCACTTACGGTGTTCTATTCTTCGTGTTGCCACCCGTCGGGCCAGCAGTACCGCTCTCACTGACTGTATATGTCGAGCCCAACTTTGCGCGAACATTATCGGCGAGCCCGGCGACAATGGCAGGAGTGGGCCCCCCATAGGTCTTTACAGTTTCGGATGTCCAGCCTGCAAAAGCGACGCGAGACTCGAGGGTATAGAGCTAACAACGAGGCATAGTTTGAGCTACGTAGCGCTTAGAATGGGGGAAGGAGAGCTGCGCGTACGGTGAGTCCACCTTTGTAGAAGCCGCTGGCGCCCGGTGTGGAAAGGAGGGCAGCGGAGATGATACCGCCTGCAGCCTATGGCGTTTCTTCGTGTCAGTGCGAGAATCCTCTCGGTTGTGGGTGTCAGTATCGGGATGGGCAATTGCGGTTGTGACGCACTGTTTCCGCCACCGAGATGCTCTCTTTCCTCTCCCTCAGCAAGCCGGCCACCTCTGCGACAATTTCCCGTAGCGCATCGGGCGGAAACTGCGATGAGGCCATTGGATTTGCGATTGAGCTTCTAGAAAACGGGTAAAGCTATGTAAAGGTGCCAACGTTACAGGCCTAGAAGGTTACAGAGGTGAGCTGAGCTGGCAGGTTACCCAGGTAGTCTCCCGGCTTAGATGTGTAGAAGTACTTTCGTGCTTCTATCAACGACTCTTACAAATCTTTGTCTATCCGCCGCGGGGTAACGTACCTAACATCGTGTAGCGCCCCTCCCGACGTGCCGGAAAACCCGCTGTGCCGGAAAATACAAGAGGTACTTTAACTTTAAGCGACTATAATTCGACGCGTATATAAAGTTTTTATTGTTTATTTTTATAAATTATATATTATAATTAGTCTTTTATATAATATAGCGTGTAATTTTATATAAAATTATTATACAAATTGGTATTTCTAGTAAATATAATTACTAATTATAGCTAATATAAAATAATTTTATAGCTTTTATCTAATTGTTTCTGAATAATCTACTGTAATAGCTGCTAGATATATGGCTGTGCTGCGCCTCTACCAAGCACTCCGGGATATTATAAAATCCGAACTCTGGATTGAGAGTAGGGTAAAGGCGCTGAAGCCCCGGCGCTTGTAACGCGTTTCTAGCATCGAAACCGCAATAGCGTGACACAGCCATTACACAACTTCGAGATGCGGTCCAACGCACAACCATGTCTATTCGATAGCATTTATAACATAGAGACATACCATTACGTCGCCCTTAAGCTCTGAAACCCGCCGTTGTTCTCTCTGCCGACCGAACAAAAGACCGGCTTAAGCCCACCACGTCCTCATGCTTCTCGAGCCCATCATCGCCGATCCCTATACTAAGCGGCAGCCGGAGTTCTAGTCTCAGCTCGTTGAAGGGGAATACGATAAGATAGGAGAGGTATAAGATAGGATGGAGTGGGCGGCCTTCGAAGCCTGCGCTTCGGCAAGTGGGCTGAGTATCACTAGCAGAACGCTGCTGTTGCAAGCGCATACGAAGTTGGAAAGACTCTGTGCTTCTGTGATACAGCTGTCGCACGGTCATACAACGATCGCCTCCTTACGAAGTACATGAGCACTGCAATCCTCGCTGGGTAAGGTGGAGCAGAGATGTGATGGCAGCTCTGCTTGGCAAGGTACTACGCTATCAAGGCTTGCGTGTGGTTCTCTATCTATCGGCAATGATCATTATATCTCTTCGCAACGCCATATATTCCGGACGTTCATGGCAAGGGTTTGTCTAGAGCGGGTCGACCGTCCTCCGCCACATCTTAACGCCACAACGGCGCTAATTCTCGAGCACCTTCAATAGTCGGTTTAGATCACGTCAATTGCTACACTACCACCTTGAGCTCTAAGTTGATTTCAAAACTTTTGCATTTCTAATTAAGCATTACCCATCAGCTGCTATCGCCACTCGTGCTATTCATGCAAGTATATAAAGACATCATCTGCAATGTAGGTGGGTGGGAAGGAAGAGGTTGAAGAGAGCTGAACCAAGGTTAGCTCTGACTAGCTACTAGGGTCTTAACTGCGTCCATTCATAAATCATGACATTAAAAAGTCTGCCATTAGCAGCTAAACCTTGCCTGTGGCCAAGCCGTGATCTGCGTCAAAGTATGATGCTCTGGTTGCCTTGGACAGTTTTTGTCCCTACTTGCTCTCCAATCTTGCTGTCGTGGTTATTCCATATGTTAGAAATACTACCTGCTCCCTTAATCGTCTCCTCTACTGTGTCTGCCTTCGCTACTTCAGCTGGTGGTATCACCGAGAGCACCTCCTTCGCACACGCTGCTGCTGTTCCCGCCGCGTACGGCTGCCACTTCTTGTTCTTGTGCGAGTCGGCGTAGTCACAGATGCCTCGAATGACAAGACACGGGAAGCTATTCATTAGGCCGGCCGCTTCCATCTCGAAACAGAGTACTCCGCCCAGCTCTGTACTGACTCTGTCCCTTTCGGCGCCATCTCTCATGACTTGATTGCCTGATGCGATTGTCCCATAATGCACTACCACTTCTTGCACGCGCGGCTCGCGAGACACCAACCTGTCTTTATTACACTTGCCACATGTTGCCCCTCCCTCGTGATTGTACTCCGTTTCGAACAGGATATCCAAGCCGGCAGCATTGCACGCAAATTCCGGTAAGCTATTGAGTTTAGAAAAGAACTCTGACAGCCTGGATCTTCCTCTGAAGTGGTTGGCGCGCAGGTTTGCGACAGCGTTGAGTAGGATGGTTGGTGGAGTGTTGAGGGACCCTGTCCGCTGGAAACCACTCGGCGTAGCTTTCCCAGAGTCATATTGAACCACTCCGCCGTGCACATTCAGCGGCCTGCTAATGACCACGTCACCGAGCCGCATGTCTACCTCCTCACTTGGAACTCCTCCTCCGATGCCCACCATCAAACCAAACCGGATTGACGTGAATGCAGACTTCATCTGGATGGCTACTACGGCCGCTGAGTTTGTCCCAGTTTGGCCCTCAGGTAGACAGGCGATGACAACGTTGTGTTGGCCGACTTTTCCGAGTGAGTAAATATTTGTGTCATGCCCATCTTGCTGGAGACCTTCGTGCTCCTCATCGAGCATCTCCTGCGCAGCCGCCAGCTCGACTGGAAGCGCGCACACCCATCCTACAGTATAATCCTCGCGTCGAAGTTGGCGGCGTGGCATTCGAACGGCTGTTGCAGCAGGGCGGCCGAGAGACTAAAGGCAGCAGACTATAGGGATCGCAGAGACCCGCGAAGGGTCGTGGAAGTGATTAAAGGTTGTAAAACGAGATCAGCAAGGTAGCCGGTCAAGGAGAGAATCCTTCGCATGCCATGTCATTTGTCGCCGACGCAGTCTCACCGAGTCGCAAACTAGCAGGCGCTTGCAGTTCACAGCAGTGAGGCTCGCTCACCTGAGAAGCGGGGATGGCCACCCGCTGTTATTGGCTTGCGGGGTCATCACGTGCCGTTCGTTACCACCAGCTTCAGCCCAGCTGAGGTCGATACACAAGGCTGCCAATGCGAACTGCATTTGTCCGCGATAATGATCTTTCTAGCAACTTCGATCGATCCCTGAGGTGCACAGCTTATTGCTATGATTCTATTTTGATGCGTAGCTTCTCTTTAGGCGATGAACTTGTCACAGGGATCGCCGCAGGTCAGCTTCTCCAACGACGGAGGAAAGGTTGGAGTTCAGGCTCGTGACTATAACGTCTATGGTGACCAGATCTTGCAGTGAGTTTGTTAGATCTTTATTGTTGCGCTTACCAACACGGCTTGACTGCCTTTGACAGGGTCACACGCGATCAAGATCCGCTAGCACTGCTGCCTGAAGCATCGAACGCTGTTTTCAACGCGTCGGGAAAAGAAGACGAGCCTCTTTGCCTCTCTGGCACTCGAGTCGGTGTCCTTGACGAAATTAGAGCATGGATTGATGGAGAAGACAAGCAGCATATCTTCTGGCTGAGTGGCTGGGCAGGCACCGGAAAGTCCACGATAGCACGCACAGTTGCACGAGAATACTACGATAGAAAGCGACTAGTGGCGAGCTACTTCTTCTCAAGAGGCGGTGGCGATGCTGGCAACGCGACGAGGTTCGTTGGCACAATCGCCAGGCAACTGGCGAACAAATCGCCAAAGTTCAAGGAGCAACTCCGGAAAGCGTTGTCGGAGGACGAAGGCATCCTCCGTCGCGTCCTAAAGGATCAATGGCGGGAACTTATCACAACGCCTCTGGTGCACCTTGCGGTCGACTCGTACCCGTCTCCAGTTGTCATAGTGGTCGATGCGCTAGACGAGTGCGACACTGAGAGCAGCATCAGACAGGTGATTCAGCTTCTGGCCGACACAAAAAATCCGAACCAACAACTACTTCGAGTTTTGATTACAAGTCGACCTGAAGTACCGGTCCGAGACGAGTTCTCGCGATTCCTGCCGGATGAACACCACCTCATACTACAGGATATCTCGAAGTTTATTGTCGAACAGGATATTTCGCTTTTCTTCAAGTATCGCCTCGCGACAATCAGCCCAGAAGACGAAGTAGTCGCGCAGCTTGTGCGAAAAGCTGCGGGCCTGTTTATCTGGGCCGCAACCGCCTGTCGATTCATTTGCGAAGGGTCATCCCCCGAGAAAAGGCTCCGCATCATCCTCGGAAGCTCCGGCTCTACTCCCACATCAAACTACTATATTAATGGAACCTATGATTCTTTGTTCCAAAACATTATCAGAAGCCTGATTTGGAACACTAGTTACCTCTTGTTTTGGACAGCAGTCGCCTGTGGCTTCAGCCGCGAAGGGGTAATGGTCAAGCGATCGCTACGAACACTTGTTATGGGCAATACCACTCCGGAAGATCACCTCGACGTCATCTATCTGACTGTCCTGGACAGTTCTCTTCGCTCGAGTTTTACTCCGCAAGACATTAGAGACTTTCATAGTATGGTAAGAGACGTGCTTGGGAGCATCGTCGTTCTCTTCTCCTCTCTTTCGGTTAAATCACTGAGCAATTTACTCTCGAAACCGGAGAAAGACCTTACCTGGACGATGAATGATCTCCATGCTCTTCTAGATATCCCAAAGGATGCTAAACACGCTGTTCGTCAACATCATCCATCATTCCGGGATTTTCTTCTTAACAAAAAAAGGTGTTGTGACTCGTACTTCTGGGTAGACGAGAAGCAGGCACATCAAGCGCTGTTCGACAGCTGTCTCTGGCTTCTGTCGACATCTCTGAAGCAGGACATCTGCGAAGTAAATGCTCCGGGTATGCTTGCGGCCGAGCTGGAGAGCGGTCGAGTCGAGCAGTTCCTTCCTCCCGAGGTCCAGTACGCATGTCTGTACTGGATCCAGCACGTTCAGAAGAGCGGCGCCCAGCTTCGTGACAATGACCAAGTGCACCAGTTCTTACAGGAGCATCTCCTTCACTGGCTCGAGGCCCTTGGATGGATGGGGAAAGTTCCGGAAGGAGTTCATGCCATCGCGTCTTTAGAGTCGTTTGTGTCCGTTAGTATACCTCCAGCACGGGAAAAGGCTTCAGCTAATAGTTCGGCTAGTCAAGTGAATGCCCTCTTCTTTCGAGTTTCATCCACGACGCGAAACGGTTCGTTCTCTACAACCGGTTAGCTATTGAGCAGGCGCCTCTTCAAACGTATAGTGGTCTCATATTCGCACCGATGACGAGTATAATAAGGGAGAGGTTCAAAAACTGCATACCTAAATGGGTTCGAAGGCTGCCAAGGGTCGAAGAGAAATGGAATGCGGCTCTGCAGACGCTCGAGGGCCATTCGGACTCGGTCAACGACGTGGCCTTCTCGCCGGACGGCAAGCTGCTG
>KV749028.1:0-70258 GCA_001692915.1 Glonium stellatum | reverse complement strand
CGGGGAGGGAGGCGTGCAGGGTTGAGTGTAGCTGGGCGGAGCAGATGGCGACGCCGATGCAGCCGCCTAGGGTGCGGAAGGCGTTTAGGGCGCCGGTTGCGGAGGCTGGTGAGGTGGGGGGGGTGGTTAGTAGGTAGTAGAGGTAGAGGGGTAAGGGGGAGGGGGAAGGGTAAGGGGGAAGGGGAGCAGGGTAGGGCCTACCGATGTCTTTGTCGGCGACAGAGGTCTTGAGGATTAGGAAGGAGGGCGGGCTGGCGAGGCCGAGGCCGGCGCCCATGATGACCTCGTAGGCGAATTCGGCGTGGGGGATTGCGCGGCCGGTCGGGAGGGTGCTGAGGAGGACTATGCCGATTAGTGTGATGATGTTGGCGATTATCATGATGTACTCGGCCGCGATGTATCGGCCCATCATTAGGCCGGATAGTAGGGCTCCGACGGGGGTTATTAGGGTCAGGGCGAGGAGGAGGATCCCGGCTCGCGCGGCTGAGGTTCCGTTGGCGGATTGGAAGCGTTGGGGGAGCTCGATGATGCAGGAGTAGAAGGAGAAGCCCATTAGGAACATGTACCTTATTTTCCGTTCGCGTCAGAGCAGGGTAGGTCCACAGGAGCGTAAGTATGACTTACATTAAGAGAAGAAACATTACTGGGTCTTTAAGGAACTTGATAGGAAATATGGGCTCGTTTTTCGTCTTGTATGTAACCCAGGTTTCATAGAGCCCGAAGACAACCATTCCAACAAGACCACCTGTCAGCGTTCCAATGATAGGGCTACTATTCCAAGCATACTGCACTCCTCCTTCTTGGAGAGCGAATAGCAAAGGGACAGGCCATCCAACTGATAGTATGCCCCCAAGAATGTCGAAGTTCTGGAAACGCTCCTTGCTAGGCTCGGCAATTCCTGGCATAGCGAGAGCTAGAATAATAAAGGCTGATCCGACTATTGGGCCACTATTTTAAATAAAGCAAAAATTACTATTTCGAGGAGATATATACCTTGTAGATTGGAAACTCACTTCAAAAAGAATATCCATCTCCAAGTCGTATTGTCAGATATTATACCTCCAAGGATAGGGCCGAGGAGGTTTGCAATAGCAAAAACTGAGCTGACTACGCCAGAGTAGAACCCGATTTTTTCCTTGCTAATGAGTTTCATGATGACAACGAAGACGAGGGAGTAAAGGCCCGACCCTCCTATGCCCTGGAAAGCGCGGAAGACAATCCTGGAGGTTCAGTTAGCCAGACATCCTTATAGTTTAGGAGAGACAGGACATAGATTACAGTTGATTCATTGTTTGTGCTGCCCCGCATGCCATCGAGAAGACAAGAAAGATGATGTTACAAGCAAGGAGGACTGTTTTCGCTCCCAACAAATCACTGAGTTTAGCAGTGATCATCAGACAGGCTAGGGTTGGCGCCGACTATTAGTATCAATCTGTAAGAAGATTTATCATTGAGTGAAATGCTTACAGTTATAAGTCAAAAGATAGGTGACGACAAGCCATCCGGACTGACTTAATGCGTTAAAATCGCTTGATATCTTAAGTAACGCAGTGGTTATAATTGTGGTATCCATCGCCGATATGAAGAGGCACAGCCATAGCCTATGAGCAGAGTCATTAAACTGTACAAGATGAGGATGTTATGGTTCGAATGCATCGTACCCTACAATTAAAATATTTAGCCTTATTGGGCTAATATTGGACTCAGCTGTCGCAGAGATTGTCCTCCCAGGTTCAGCATCTGTCTTCTCTCTCTCTGCCATAACTTTTTACATATTGGGGAATGTTGAGAGACGGGTTCAGGTAGCATGATAAAAACTGTTTGCTCGGAGATGACTTGGTTAGCCTAGTCACTATCGATCTCGACATACGGCCGTACTGCCCAGGCGCATATACATTAAATAAACCGGGCTTGGAAGGAACAATCCTCCGAGCTGGCCACACACGCCACACACACCGCACACCAATGAACCCAGTTCTGGCATTGGTTTAGCGAAATAAAATGCTCTAGCCTTTCGCATGTTTCTGCGTATCTAGTCAACGTACTTATCGCCACATTAGACGTGATTATCACAACATTCGATGAGATCGCTAGCCCTTAACAGACATGGCATGGCGGTCCTTCTATCCTAGCACGCCTAGATCTCGCGATTCGCCGAGAGAGGGAATTATTCGCGAATGACCACGATGTAGGTGGGGGTGGGCCACATATTGAAGGATCCGGAACCATACTGACAAAGGCAATATCTCCGAAGGGTTTGCGCTCATATTTTCTACTCGCGTTTAAAGAAAATCAGAAGTGTTGGATGGAACTTTGAGAGGACGAAATGGGGAAGATACGTAGATAACTATTCACATGGACTGGTTAGTCATTGGGGGATTTTTAAAATTGGTTTAGGAGGTTTCGCTCTCTGCTCACCTGCAACCATTCAAATGACGCGTCCTATTACTCATGTCTACGTGTAGCATCCTGTGTAAAACAGCGCTCTAGACATGAGCTTATGATGTTTGAAAGATGGAACGCAGCATCCACACCAGGTTGCAGCTATTACGCAGCTTTAGCTCACGCGCGCGCGGCGAGTACATTTTATGGGACGTGCCGTTGCCGTGAAGCCTGAAATCTTCTAGAGCGAGATTAATAGGATGAAAGCTCTGTTAATCGTAAGAACTGGAGGATTCGGTAGTGGTCCTTTCGAATAGTAAATGTGGTAAATTGATGATGAGGATGTAGTTTGCGAAAGCACCATGTCGTCGAGGTGAGCAGTTCAGCAATTTCGCAACCTTCCACCGTAAATGCACCACAACCAGTTTCATCTGAAGATTTCAACAATCCCACATCTGCGGCACTTAGTTCGACTTGCTATCCTCTCTTCTCTATCAGTGGACAAATCAGATGCTTCTCGTATTTCCTTAATCTCAGTGGTGTCACGGACATAATGGATGAGCACAACTTCGAGGAAGCGCTTGATCGCTCTGGCACCAATCTTTCGTGCCGGCGTCTCTATGAGTTAATGGCGAGTAGTGGCGATGTAGCAAAGTGGTCATTTGCCTCAGGCTGACTTAAGACAGAAAGGTCTTCGAGCCGAGTCCCTTGGTGCGGCAAGGCCTACAGTCACTGAAAGATACTTGCGCTCGTTCACAGATGAAAGCTTCCCCAGCCGAACACGGCGATGGGTACGATTATTGCTCTTCCTATGCCTCTAATCTCAAAAAAACCATCAATGCCCAGACTTAGTAACAACGGCTGATCGATGATGGCAGGTCGGGCTAGTATTACATCGGCTGATTAGAACATCTCCCGATGTTGTCGATCATCTAGCGAGTCACTTGGATATATTCGCAGAGATTGGTCAGATAGTCCTTACGCAGCCAGAAGATTTGAAGCTAGTAGCAGGAATGATTATTCGGGAAATGGTGCTAGCGGGTATACAGCACGCACGCTTCTGGCCAACGGATGCCATTCCGTCTGCCATACCAGACTTCCCAACAAACGACAGCCAGCATTGGATAGAAAAGTTCCAGGATTTTCTCGATGATCTACACGGCCTACGGTTCATTGGAAACAATGGTGGCGAGGACCCCGGAATACTTTATGCATTCGAAATTACAGCTGATGACGGCGTTCATATCATTGAAGAGACCGGCTTGATAGTACTGCTCGTTGAAGGGGATCATCTTACCTGTTTTGTTCCACCTTCCAGTACACGAATAGCCCAGTGTTTTGACATTCCGCTGGCCCATGTTACACATGCAGAGGTTTCAAAGTCAACGGTCCGAACTTTCAGAGAATCGCAAATGGAGCTCACCACTGCTGAACTGATCCTGCATTTGGAGGCGGAATCCTGGACGTACCTCTGTAATGCAAAAGAATATCATGTACAAAAAATTGTGATCCTGTGCAGAAACCTTGTCGATGCTCAGGAGGCTGCGTTGATGGTATTGGAAGAAAAAGAGGCTGCTGACTTACCTACATCGAACAGTTTAGGGCCTAAGATTTCAGCTAGCCAGATCATTGATATTAGTAAACCATTGGGACCACGAGACAATATCAAAGAGAGTATGGATGTTCAGTCTACAAATGAACACTTTATAGAGAAACCCACGACCGAGCAGACCAAACCCAAAGAAAGCGCCAGTGCTCAGCATCTGGAAACACAGTTTTCAGGCAATCAAGCTGCAGATCCACGACTTAACTCTCTGGAGACTAAAAAAACTACACAATCTTTAGTCCGAAAGGAACCACAGCATCCTCAAAAAGGGGAAGCACCAACTTCTGGTACACTACCACAGGTTAAAAAGCTAAGACAGCTGGCAAGTGGCAGTAAATCAGCGCTTGACGATCCCACTAACGAAAAGGATAATTTCGAAGTTCCTTTGAGCCCAGAGAAGCCTCACAAGAATGCGTTGAAGAAACTCACCCCAAGCGAAGCTACAAAGGATGTCATAGCGACAAACGACACAGAGGGAAGTAACACACCCAAACATATCACAACCTCTCAAAATCAGATAAATCAGACAAACCAGAAACCAATGAGACCAATGAAAGTCGGAGTGAAGCTGAATTTCAGGAGCCTCCGGCGGGTCGAAGATACTGACACATCCGGGCCAGACAGCTCACAGTTACCGTCTCAGCAAATCGTGAAAGAGAAAGGAGCGAAGAAGAATATTCCACAGGAAACACCGCACATTATGCAAAGAGGAAGTAGTAGAGATAGAACTAAAGAAGATCAAAAATTCTTAAAGTCGAGGGTGGGAAATAAACCAGCAAAAATTCCCAAGGGAAAAGCCTCATCAGGCCATGATAGTAACGAAAATAGCGTCTTTGATATTCCGCCAGATGGACCTCAGGAACCAAGAAAACATGGGAAACGCCCGATAGTCCAACATATTCAGTCCGAGCCAAGGGAGTCGACTACTGAGAGCGACGAATCAGAGTACATCGAGCCTAAGCGGAAACCCAAGCCCCCAGCCAAAAATCCAAGTGTAAAAAAGGCCAAAACTACGCTTAAACCTAAAGTTAGTGGAAATTCCAAGCTTAGAAACAAAAAGAAGCAAGCCAGAGTTCAGAAAGCAATAACCCCACCCAGTCCTCCCATCCCAAGACCATCCATCCTTAATAAACTTCTTACTGGGACGGGGTCTCGGAGAGAACTAGAACAACAAAAACCGAGATATTCTCGTGAGACGTCTGAGGCTGGCGATGTGCAAAATTACGGGATAGAGCTACAATCTAATCCAACTCTAGAATTGCCGAGCTTGCTTTCTCACTCTAAAATAACTCGGACTTCTTCTATCCTCAAACGTCCGACCGAAGTACTTCATCCAAGCACCCCTGAGCCAAAGCGATCGAAGGTTGCTCAAATAGTCCAGCACACTAACGAAGATGTTGTAGAAGGCAACATGGACAGCATGACGCGTTCTATCGTAGACTTTGCAAACAAGCCTGGTTCTATGCGTGTCCATGAGACTGGAAGCCCCTGTCCAATAGCAAAGTTTGTTGCTGAGAAGCCTTCGACGAAGCAGATGATTGAGAAGCTTCTTGATAGCATGCCTGCCGAAGAAGAGGTGGATGAGTATGGTGACAGTGGCCATTTAACGCATAGCGAAGAGGTTGCTCTTCACAGCAAGGATCTACTGTGTTCGAACGCAAAAGAGTCGGAGACAATCTTAGTGGATGTTCAGTCCAGCAACAGCAAAGCTCTTCCAGCGTCTCCAGCCGCAGCTTCCAGAGCCATATCGGGACATGTCACTAATATTGTAGTGGAGAAGGCTAAAGCGGATGCCGAGAAGGTGAAAGCGGTTAACGATCCATTCAAACATCTATCCAAGGAGCTGCCACCGCGTCCAAGGACAGCCTTTGCACAACTCCTAGCCGGTCAGGCCGAGCAGCGCACCCAAGAAGATCATAACCAAATGCAAAGGTCGCAAGACACACTCCCTCCGCCTGCAACATCAGCGCACAGACAGCAGACGAACGCGAATGGTGACTTGGATGAGACACTGGTCGGCATAGAAGACGAAGGGTATTTCCCGGCCAAAGCGTCTCCAATAACAGAAATTTCTTCGTTACGTCTCAGCAGCCACAGCTCCAGCTCAGCTACACAGGTCTTCGAGGAAATCGACACAGAGTTGGCGGAAGAGATTGAATGGGAGGCATCTCTGCAGCCGCATCAGCGTGTAGTAGCAGACATGCTGACGCGCATATCGAGAGTACGTTACCTCAAATATCTTAAATTTGCACTCACTAATATGAGGTCTCCTCCCTAGCGCCTCGTCCGACACCTCGTCGACTCTGAGACTGCGCTTAGGGATATTATTGCGGATTATGAGCGCGATGGCTATGCGCTAATTGCTAAGCTAGGGGTGGAGCATCCACTTGATCACGCTGCCTGCCTCGAGAGAATCGAGGCGCAGAGAACGGCTATGGCGAAGGAGTTTAGAGAGGCTGCGAAAAGGCTGGAGCAGGCCCGAGCTGGACTTTAAGCCGGTCGGTTGACTTACGGGTTTGGCTTTGCGGAGTAATCTTCCTGTTTGCTTGCTTGCTGGTCGTGACATTGCGGCACTGAGGTATAAATGGCTACTGTGGCTTAGAAAACGGGGGTGGAAGGGCGAAATAGTATGGCATAGTAATATTTCCGACCTATGATCCTTGTATGATTACTCTGGTATTTTCTCGAAATGTTGAAAAAACGAGTGTTACCCTAATCCTATTCAATCCGATCGTATTTATACATGAGGAGACCTCTACCCCGCAATTGACTTTGCAATTTCGATTGCTAGTATAATGAGGTGTGCTTTATTCTTTATACAGCCATGGCTATATATGGACTAATGAGAGCACTTAAGTACCTGAGGCTTTGTAATGTAAGACTTTATGCTAAAGAGCCGATGAAATAATTGCTACTGTACCTCTCCAGTGTTGCAAGTATATGGAGTCTCTTCTATAGAGCTGTAGCTCCATCAAGGGTGTATGATAGCGTTATGCCTAAGCGGTAAGACCGTAGAAAACAGTGTCACGACCTGCTGTTTCGAGAGATAGATTTGGCAGCATATATCGTTATTTCAGCACTATTATAGATATTTCAGGTCAGCACTCTTTGTATGATTACTCCGCACTAGTATAGGTTAAATACAATATGCTGAATTTAAATATTATGCCATGCTCCCTAAGTTTTCCATGCCGTAGCTCCATGCTCTCTTTCATATCGTACCAATCCGCAAGCCTTATGTGAGGCTTCCCCGATGGTGTTAATCCGCAAACCCCGCACATCTATCTCAATCATCTTGCTAGTTTTAAATCGTGCAACTCCATCGCCTCGCGTTCATGGAAAACACTAATAGTTCCCTCACCCAGCAAACTGGGTAATGGTCTAGCGCTCTCGTTTCATTTTATTTCGTTCTCATCGCCTATCCTGGGCGGACTCTTCGACCTGGGGTTGTCCTTGCGGAACGGACTCGCGCTGCGTCTGTACACCGCGAATTAGCCATCTTTCTCCCCCTTACCGTTTCGCTCACAGCTTTCGAAAATGTCTCCTTAGTTGGGTGCAAAAAGGAAGTAAAAGAAGGCCTGAAAAGGGGCAAACTCACGTCCTCCTCCGCTCACCCTCCTTCCTAAAGCCATCGATAATCTTAACCATCTCTTTCCGGCCCGACGAAGCATTAACATTGCGGCCCGCCATACTCATGCTGACCTTCTCCTTCTCATCAGCCATCAGCAGGCGCTTGAGCAGCAGGTGCTGCATGAGCAGACAGACGAAGACGCCGCAGTCGCTGCCGTTCTCCTGCTGGGGCGCGTCGTCCATGTCGACAAACTTGAGCGGGCACTTTAGCAGCTCGCCCATCTTCTTCGCTACCGTACGCGCCTCGGCGTCATTTGCTGGCTTTAGGCTATCGTAGTGGAAGGCGACGCCGTCGATGGTGCTGACGACTAGCAGCGACCAGTGTGACCCGCCTTCGGGTTGCTCGACGTTGCGGCAGTCGTTGATGGGTAGGAAGATGTGCGTTGTCGTGCTGAAGTTTGGGAGCACTTCTTTGAGCGTTAGCGGGTCGGCTGTGTTCATCAGCATGAACGACATGCTGGGTCGTAGAAGCGAGATGGACGCTTTTGGGTAGGCTTTGAGTTTCTCATGTTCGAGGTATCTGGCGAGCAGGGCGAAAGAGTGCGAGTTAGTTTGTGCGCTGGTAAGTATGTGGAGGTGGAGCGGAGAGAGAATCGGTGGGAGAATTTACTCTTCCCAGAATGCTATGGCCTTCAAGCATTATGGTCAGCTAGGTTGAACTAGAAACAGCGGGTTGTGAGGGTGGTGCAGGAGCAGACATTATCAGTCAGCCAGTCATTCCGTATGCTGTCCACATCCAGCTTCGTCACTACATAGTGGGTCAATATCCTAGCTATGCTCAGGAGTCCGGCGAGGGAGGTCGGGGGTGCAAGCGTACATACACCGTATGTCGTGGTCTGTGGCGCATTTTAGCAGAGCGCTCGGAGCCCAAGGGGGAACGCGTACCTACAGCTTAGATACGCATCGTCGGGAGAGAGCTACACGATGCCGGCGGAGGGCCAATGTTAGCCTGAGCTGGATGTAGAAAATAGCGGGAATGCTCATTCTGGTCTTACACTTTCGCCGAAATGCCTGCTGACTCTACCCTTGAAGGGGTGGAAGCCGGACATGTATGCTGACACAGAAACGGAAAGTGCAGGGTAGACGGAAGGGGAGGAGCGGGAGGTCAGGATTGAGAGAGATGGTGAACAGAATTGGCGTGGCTGCTGGGTGATAGGTGGCACAATACGTACCCTAGGTAGGCAGTGCCCGCCCACTCACCTCGTGCATAGTCTTGGCGCGGGGCAGCCGCAGCATGACGTCTGTCGTGCAACCAATGTCACTCGAGGAGGAAGTTTGTCATTGGGGAGTCCACAACATATTTAATATATCTAGATAACTGGAGATTACTGCACCAACTGCGGTATTCCTAGAAGGCTATAGTAGCCCGTAGAATCACGAAGAGACCCTGAAATCTGTGTCGTACTTGTTCGTTACTTGTTCGTTACTTGTTCGTTACTTGTTCGTTACTTGTCACTTATCAATTATGGTATGTTAGATTTTTCGCTAATGGTATTCGGTGACAACAAAGCCTTCTAACGGCTTGCTATCTAACTCAAGCGTAGAGCTGAGATGAGTAAAAATCGCTTCCAGGGGTATTGTACACATAACTATAGGAAAACTTATCAAGACAGCGAGAGTCTCTAAATCCTTTAGAGCAGTATTCATACAAAAACAAAGACGCCACTCATGAGCCATCTGCATTTAACAAACCCCTGAAAACCCCTGTGATTGAGGACTCCAGAGTATCATATTTCTCCATCCGAATATTCCTTATCAAACGCCTTGTAAGCATGGAGCTTTGTAACGGTAATCCGAGAGCGCCCTGCTAGAGTCCGATGTAATTCTGCGGTGAAAACTCCAGGTTCAACTGCTGGTTCGGCATCTGAACTTGACCATCATTCAAAAACCAGCTCCAATCCTGGTCAATGTCCATAGGCATATTCTGCCAAGAGAAATTAGTCGTGGCAGGCGGAAAGGCACCCATACCGTCTTCGTCGAGCTGAGTGGGGTTATTGTTTTGTAGGTAGAAACCGTCGTATGCGATGAAAGTATCTGGATTTAGGTTGTCCTGGGTGACACAATCCGCGCTCTGATCAAACATGCTATCGGTATCCACTGGTGGTGTATATTGCGTGGCTGAGACTGATGAACAACACGACGGAGTTCGTTTGTCTGCATTCGGGCCTATCACTGGCTTGTCTCCGCGACGGATAGTAATCGTACCGAAGTAAGGGATGACAAAACTAGAAAGACAATCGGGATCATCTTTCTTCTCGCAGTTTGGGTCTTTTGCTCTTCGCATATTTTCTAGCACTGCGTAACTTTGGGCTGCCACTTTACCACCCTTTTCTGTTGACGCTCGGCGGAAGATGTCGATGCAGATTTCAATTAATCGCCAGTCCTTTTCTTGCTCTTGTGGACTCGGGTTGGGCACTGAAGGGCCGTTGCCAAACATACCAAGCATGAGAAGAATAGCTGCTGTGAATCCGAGAAAATCAATGGCTTTGCATTCGTAAAGCGGCTCGCCTGCTCCACAGCGGAGTGACTGGTAAAGACGTAGCATCTCTCGGGATCCGGTTATGCATGCGGTCCTGCTGTATCCGTAGCGCGGGTTGTTTGTGGACTTAAGCATGAAGGGAAGATGAAGGTATACTCTGATCTGATGGAATAAAATCTGGATTAAAAGTCTCTCACGAAGATCCGCAGCAGTAGTCTGACCGTCTACCATGGCTCCGGCAACATCGGTCCATGAGGGGTCTAGTTTGTTGTATAGGTCTTCCATTTCTTGGTCTAACTCAAGGACAAAAGCGAACGATTGTTCACCAATTCCTTGGTTCCTATCGATGACCTTTCCAGCCATCATGGAAATCTTGTTCGCAAAGAGCAAAGGCGGCATATAGGGGCCAGATTGAACGAGCCCTGGGATTGTCAAGTCGCAGTGAGCGTCGCTTACTCCGTAAGGCAATCCAAGAAGTAAACAGAGGAAGCGGTCGCCATGATATAATGACCACCAAATACTCTCATGAGCTACTGAAGGGGTACGCTTACGATGGAGCCCCTTAAAATATAATCAGCAAATGAGAAACTGAAGAGGACATTGTGATGTTTGACACGTACCAGAAGTTGAGCGTACATCAGCCCGCGACGATATGCTAGCCAGGCTCTGCGGGGCTGGCCAATATCGGCATACCATTTGGCTTCGAGGATAAGACACTCCATTCCTTCGAGTGTTGCAGCATATTCATCATCTGCTAGAACCCATCGATCGACAGTATTGATGTAGCGATCGATATCATCACTCTCACAGCATATGCCAACACCAAGTACTAAAATACCTACTGCACCAGGGCTGCCTTCTGATAGGGCGTATGTTGCATACTGGGGAAGGGTCATATTTCCAGAGGTTCCAGCGGTTTTCTTCCGCCATGTCGCCCACCATTCACCGTTACTGTTTAGAATAGGCATTAATTGTTCGTACGGTGGTAGAACATCAATAAGGTTCTGCCTTGCTCGCTCACGCTTCAGTTTCGAGGCAGTCTCAGACTTCTCGGGACAGTCATCCGCAAGACGGTGATCTTCACTGCAGGTAATTCGGTAGGGCTCCGGGGCTAGTCTACTAGGCGTCGATGTTCCATCTTTAGCAGAGTATGATACCTCTGATTTGGCATATTGGCTCTCTACGTTGTTGAGCTAGATGACTTGACTCAGTAATGAAAGACGTGCAGGAAGGATGACCACCTACCGCATCCTCGAAGACGGATAACAACGGAGCGGTTCCAGCGTGCCCCCCCGTCGAAATTGGTCCTGGAGCGGACGAAGAAGCCTCAGAGGAGAGAGGCGTGGGTGGGAGGGGATCTGAAACCATGGTTTGACGCCTCGTGCTGTCCGCTGGACTTTGATCGGTACGTTCTTCAAGTAACGAATCCACTAGAGCCTCCAGACGGGATACCCGCTCACGGAGGTTCTTCCGGTGATCCACAATGACATCTGTAGCGGCATGCTCTTGGTCGATACATCGAGAGCCGCGAGCAAAGCATTCTGAGCAGACGTTGGGATTATCGGGTGGGAAAATACACCGAATCTTCCTGCGTCGGCCTGTAAAACCATCAGAACCGGTCCAACAACGGTCGGTGCTTCTCGGGATCAATGTGCAAACGGTCGGTGCAATTAAAGCCACATGATATGTGGCTAAGGGGAAAGGAGGTCGGCTGCATTGGCATGGTTTTTCACATAAACCCCACCCTGCAGGCGGTGCAAGTGGGCCAGAAGAAACGGCATCTAATCCGATTTGGTGAACATACATTCAAAACAACTATGTGTGCCTTTTCGCATCTTCTTCCGAAGAGCAAGGTCGGGCGAGGTGCTCTTAGGCATTTCGTCCGGATGCACGCTACGAGCACTCGTAAACTGGAAATGGAAAATTGCGGAATTGTCAACCAACGGACGGTTCACGGAATAAGAATATCACGGCTGAGGAGTACGACGCCGATGAGAGGCTTGAGAATTTTGAGAATATAAAACAAGGGGGAGATCAAAGAAGACTCGGTGTTGAATAAAGGCCGTGCGATTTCGTCCGACGGCCGTAAGAGTGCAAATGCTGAGTAATATTGGTGGTGCTTACAGCAACCTAAGGAATCCTAAACCACGCGCCGCCAGAGCGGACGAATATATATTAACGCGGGTGGCCTCAAGGCAGCTACATTACGCGTGTCGAAAGCTATATGATACGAGCCTGGAGGGTCCTCGCCCTGCATTAACAAGTGTGATGAACCCTCCGACTACATGAAAACAGATTAGGGTGGGGAGATAGAAAGCCCGAACCTTCGCCCTTTTATGCACACATGCCCTCGCACACCCACTAACACCGCGCCAGCTCGCTCAATGTCTTGATTAAATACGGCCGATGAAGGTTGAAAAGGACCGCCTCTGTCGACCACTACTGGCCAGCCTGATCAGCTTGACCGGCCAGTTCTGCACTCGTCTTTCAGCTTCGCGCCCAGTGAAGGTGATGCTGGTAGTAACAGCAAAGGAGCCAATGAACCACGGCCCCTAGCTGCTCGGCGGCCTTCTCAACACCTGTCGAATGCATTCAGGATCGTATCTGCTTATTGATGACATAGGCCTTGCGGATGGCGCCCGGAAACTTTTTTAACGGGCCAGTTTACTTGTAGAAAGCTTCCACGGCTCGCTGCATGGCTGCGAATTTCCTAATAGCGCTTCGGTCGAGGAGTCGGCCAGTCGGCCGCTCGGCGTACTCGGTCTCCGTTTGCCGTTATCGATAACAGACGAGCAATGACGCTGTTCCGCAGCTCCCGAAAACAATGAAATCGCCATATCCCATTCCACAGCCCTTCCATCTCACGCGCTCAAACCCCAGTTCTTCACGTTACACCAACATCAAATCTCACCATCTTATCATCCCACCCAATTAACCGCCTGACGAGAGCACTCATTACACCAAAATGGCAACCCGACAACAACAACAACAACAATCGCAATCCCCACACAGCCACCTCCCACCAAGCCCACCCCCTTCCCCGCCCAAATCACGCCAACGCCGCAAAAAATCCACAGATCCATTCCTCAACCTCTCCAGCACACCCGTACGATCACCCTCCCCACCAAGCTCTCCACGCTGCCAATCCCCCGAGCACCGCGAATCGCTCCTGAAACAGGTAAGCCACCCTCTCCCCCCAGCAGCCCCTCGCAACACGCAGGAGCACGACAGCAGCAAAGAAGAAAAAAAAAACCCCCCCTAACAACCAGACCCGCAGATCCTCCTCACCCCGCTCCTAATGACCTCCTTCCTCCTCTCCCTCTTCCTCATCAACCGCCGCGACCGCCAGCGCCGCCACAACCACCACTCCTCCTCCAGCTCCTCGCTCCACACCTACTTCTCCTACCTCTCCCCGCGCGCCTGGCTGGGCCCGGAGCCGTACCGGGACCCTGGGCGCGGAGAGGGCGAGAAGGGCGAGGAGCAGTGGTTCTTGACGAAGAAGCACCGCGCGATGACGCGGTTGGAGGTTGGGGATGCGCTGGAGCTGCGGGAGGGGGTTGTCAGGGGGATGGTTGCGGTGGCGGTGGCCGGGGTTGTTGGGGTCGGGGTTGGGGTTGCGTGGGTTTTGGGCCGGTGGTGCGGGTGAGAGGGGAGACGACGCGGAGAGGAGAGGAGAGGAGAGGATGGGAGGTGTGGAGGGCTAGGAGGGAGAGGAGGAGATGGGTTGGTGGGGATCGTGAAGAGGCGGTGTGGAGTTGTTGCTTGTTGCATTGCATGGGTATGCGGTACGACGGGTGTCGTTGAAAAGTTGGTTTATGTCTTTTCAAGGGCGGGAATCTTGTTTTGAGCAACGGCTTGGATCGGAATCTAAGATGTGGGGGTTGTAAAAGTACTTCGTATGCATGTAAGGAGTTTGGGTTTCTGAAAAGGGGGGAAGGGGAGCTTCAAGGCATGCACCGTATGTATCACGATGTATATGAACACAAAATATAGAAGACACGAATGACGATCGAATTATATCGAAGCGCAACGCTGCCACGCGCCATAAAATCTGAAAATGTACATGTGAAACCGAAACTAAAGGACAGGACGGGTCCAGCCCAGGCATTAGGTGGAAGCATGGCCGTGAATGTCGAAAAAAGAAGAGAAAGAAAAACAGGAGAGAATAAAAGTAAAAAATGGCCGTTAAAATGTTCAAACGAGACAAATCAGGTAGAGTTATCGCTCACACTTCCCGCCCCCTTGCTAAACAACCGGGTATCAACCAAGCGGAAGATCAAGAATGGCCATCCCACACGCACCATATCTACAGTGAAATGAAGTTCGAGTACCTCACTTGTCCCTTGGCGGGTTTCCCTTAACTCCTCCAGGCCCTAGATGTTCAATTGTCAGATTAGAAAAATAGGACGATCTCGCCCCTTTCGTTCCTCCTCAGCCTGAGGCTCTTCCACAATTCCTTCTCTTCCTCGCCCTTGGCCAGCTCCTTGTCCCAGCGGTCGTACCGCTCGCGATGATATCGCTTCAGTGCTTTGTTGATGCTGCATCCGCGTTCCGACTCTGGGCCCTTAGTCACGAACGACATAAAGAGCTCAGCGCGAGCAGCCGACAGGTCCTTGGTCACGCCATTGCTATGGAGAATCATGGCACCATTGCCGTTCTCCCCAGGGCCTGGGGACGCAGAAGAGGTGCGATGGTACTCAATAGCTTTCATGGGCTTGTGGCCTGGCTCCGGAGACGCGGTGGACGAAGAGCGGCGTCGACGGCGGCGATCACGGGTGCGGCGGCCGTCGCGGGCAGAGTCTTCTCTGTTCCGCAGAGCCTTCGACTTGCCATTAGTTTCCTTGCCGTTGGCACCTGATGCCTTTCGTGACTTGGGCTCGCGGTTGCGGCCTCGTTCTTTTTCACGCTCCCGCTCGAGCTCCCGCTTGCGTTCGCGCTCTTCCTCGATCTCATACTGACGCTGCACTCGTGCAAGGGCCTTAGAGGTGGATTGCTTGGCTCGCTTGATGGGACTCAGGGGCGACGCCTCGGCGTAATCCCCGCCAGAGTAATCAGGGCTCGGCGGGAAGTCAGGGCGTGCTAGAAGTCTGTTCAGGCCTCCCGTGAGGCCAGAATGTAGCACAGGCGGGGCATCGATCATTGTTACGTCTCGTTCAGTCTGTGCGCGTACTAGAGCCATGTCAAGATCCTCTACCTGTTGGCGTTTGCGTTTCTTGTCTGATTTTTTAGATACAGTAGTATCTTTTTCACGGGTAATGGTACGCTCGCGGCCCGGCTTGGGTGCTGGAGTATAGTAAGCCGAATCATAGTACTCTGATTCTTGTTCACGGAGGTCGTTATACGAATCGTAACGCTGGAATGAGGGCTCGACGGGTGTAGCGCCATACGTGAAGCCGGACTCGGCATAGCGATGGCCGTTTCCGTATTCTTCCTCATAGTGATGCTGCTCTAGGTGGACCATGCCCGCGCCTGGTTGTTCAGGTTCCCTATCTGCATATCTGTCGTCCTCGATCATGCGGCTCTCATCTGGTGGTGGGAGCGCTACTCTCGATTGATTGGGCGTCTCCGAATCTACAAGGAAGTCGAACACATTCACATCTGGAAGTGCTGCTTGCCCATAATGCGGCATTGGAGGAGGGCTAGGGGCATGCGGAGGGGCGTCGACGATGGCGATGGCGCCGGTATCGGGGTCCGGCGCATCTTCGACATATGCTTTTCGCGGCACAAGAGCTTGGGAAGTATTATTAGATTGTTTTTGTTGTTGCGACTTGGGCTTTTTCTCCTTATACAGGGCACCCTGATACTTCTGGGCTTCGCTGATGCAACTCTGGTCGTCGGATCATCTGTCAGCCCAGGTTTCTTTGGAACGAATGATTAAATTTTCCGCCATCCACACCCGAATTGGGTAAGTTGCTTCGACAGACTGTTTTTGTAGCGTCGAGAAGCAACAACACGAAAAAATGAGGCATTCAGGGCACTAGCTTACGGTGTGAGCTCGATACTCGGTTCCATTAAAATGGACCATGCAGTCTAAACAAGTGTAAGACGCGCCGCGGCATTGATTCCGATGAGGATCAAGCTTCTTTTTCGTGAGGACATCGCCACAGTTCTATAGCAACAACGCAGGAGTGAGCTATTAGGAGCATCTAGGAGGTCGAGGGGCAGTGCCGAGGAGCTGAACGGCTGGCCCGTGGGGGGTTGCATACCTCGCAGGAGAACGAGACCATGGTGGACAGAGGATTGTTTGTAATGAGGAGCGGTGTACAGGTGTTCCAACGTCAATGGAGGAGATGCGGTGAAGTCCAGCGAAGGGATGGATGCCCCGTGTACGCAGCGTATCGATTACGGCGGGGGGGAAGCTGAGTTTTGGCGGGTCGTTGTGGTGTTTGATGAGCAGTTTCAAACTGGGCCACAATCTATTTTACAGGGCAAGCCACAGAGCGCGACTCCCATGGCCCACAGCCCACAGCCCACAACACAACCGACCAACAACCCACAACAACCCCCTGGCCGGCAAATGCGCGCCTTCATGCAAGATCGCGTCCGCGCGCCGGGGTTATTAATAGTCACGCGAACTCTTCCAAGGCCCGCTGCCGGCAGTAAGAGGGTGTGCAGCCCGGGTCGCCCTGGCTAGTCTTAATCCAATGGGCGCTCAGAAGACTGCCGTGAGAGAATGGGGATGCAAAGTCCTTGATGCTGCTAATTGCTGCTAACGGCTGCTAATGGCTGCTAATGCTGCTGCTGCTGCTCCCGCTGCTACTACCGCCGCTGCTGCTGCCGCGACTCCTGCTACCGCTGCCGTTCGAGAAGCGATGCATATTGGTGCGCGCGCCCCTAGCATTACCACTCAACCTCTTGCGCGTATTGCCCGTTTCGCGTCTGAACCGTGCAATACCACATGGGCAAAGTGTCGCATGTATACGCCCACATATCTACAACATATACACCTATTGACAGAGGGATCCATTCCTCTCATGTCAATATGCCAATACGCCAATAGTGCCTTGGCGTACTGGCCACATGCTGTGCCCTTGCCGTCCACGCCACAACCCTTACGGCGCTCGCTGCACTCGCTGCACTCGCTACAATCACTGCACTCCCTGCACTCCCTGCACTCCCTGCACTCCCTGCCGCAATCATTAGATCCCTAGCTAACCATCTGGTGGAACCTGGGATGACCTGCAAACCAGCGCGGGAGTCATCCGAACATTGCGGACCGCTGATCGCTCGAATCATCCGCCTCGCTGCCATCTGAACCGTCCATGTTCCCCTATCAGTCATATCCTAACCCCTTCGCGAGCTTGTGATAGTGCTCTCACCCCTCCTGCTCGACCTTCAGGGGTCTCTTGCCAGAGATAACATCGTCATCAACCTTTCTCCCTTGACTCGCCAGTTTCTCCTTCTGTTCCTCGCTCATTTCGGGCTTATCGGACGGGCTGCCGCTCGTGCCCTTCCCTTCCGCCCCGTCCTCCGCGCACCCGCAATCGTAAAAATCCCCGATCTTAGAGCAATCAAACTCGTCCTTGTGCAGCCGCTTGTTGACAATGTTATGTACATAGCACCCCCACGCCGCTGCCGCAGATCGCGACGAAACCTGTGGTGGGTATTTCTCCAGAATTTTCCCAAAGTGTTCCGCGCATTCTCCACTGCACGCCGTTTCAGTCAATACGAGCTTCCTAACGTCAGGAGAGGGCAGCGCACCATGGGTATAACCGTTGGAAGAGGTGTACGAATGACCGCAACGCTTCGCTCTCGTCTTTCGTCGGTTTGTCAGGGAATCTCGCAAAGGTTGTGTGGATCAGCTTCCACGCAGCGCGGCCTAGCTCCGCTCTAAAAGATCGATAATCATTAGCATGCCATCCTTCGCTATCCTGATCACGCGGTATAGGTTTGAGATGAAACTGTATCCACGCTCGTTCTTGCTGGACTCACTTTGCGGTTGCGTTCCCCAGCTTCGGCGCAATTGCATGCCCGGTCAGCGTACTGCTCTGAACCGAGTCGTGATGCGCCGGAATAATGTTATCGGAGACCCTGCCTCCCTTCGCGTCTCCAAAAGAAGCTACAATGATGAAAGAAACGAAGCTCGCAGTGACAATCAAGAGAATCATAAAACGGCGACTTGCGCCCGACGGTATAAACATTTCAAAAGACGACAGAAGAGGATATCTAATTATTAGTCAGGGTGAGGAAGCATTCGGCGAGATGCTGAGGCAAGTGAGTTGTAATCATTAAGTAGGTGAGTCGCCAGCCGTGTCATCAAAGAACGGCCCCGGAGATACAAAGGGTCAAGTGTCTCGCGATTTCTCGGTAAGAGTACCTAGGTACCTAGGTAGTAAGCTGCAACCGCCACTAAGGCGGCCCCTTACCCCCCCGCTCCGAAGTCGCTGTGCGGGCTTCCATAATACAGACAAAAATTCAAGAGCTTACAACACCCTGCACTTATTCTCTTAACCCCCTCGAATATTCATAGCATTTTTACCTGTATAGTCTATTGTTTGCGAATATGGCATCTTCATTTCCTCCTCCTCCAGTAAATACAATTGGTATGCAAAAACCGTGCCCGGTCTTGCGTCCTATCCACAAACTACCACGTCATTTCCCAAAGACATTGCTAACCAATGGAACAAAACAGATTGGAGCAATGTTGGCTTCAGAGTCCGCGAAGGTGAGCAGCGTCGCTCCGAAACTGTCTGATCTCGAAAACCCCACAATTTGCGCACCGCGACACCTTTCCTCCAACAAAAGCAATTTGCTCTTCGTCGAGTCACACAATGATCTAGCACTTTCAAATCACTAGAACTTCACTCGCCATAAGCTGGAAGAACATATATTTACATAACCACAAGTCTGACAAGACGTATAGTCAATGGTCACATAGAATCCCACTACAGCGTCAAGACAGGCAAATGGACAGAGCCGCAATTCGTCGAGGACCCATACCTCCGAATCCACGGCATGGCGCCTGGCCTTAACTACGGTACACACCGGACATCTTCCCCTCCACATCCCCAAGCGCATGCTAACACCGCCCAGGCCAGCAATGCTACGAGGGCATGAAAGCCTTCCGCACCCCCACCAACGAAATCAACATCTTCCGGCCCATCCAAAACGCCGAACGAATGCAGCACTCCGCCTCCTTCATCTCCATCCCCGCCGTGCCCACCGACCTCTTCCAAAAAGCCTGCAGGCTCGCCGTCGGCCTCAACGCCGCCTACGTGCCGCCGCACGAGACCGGCGCCGCAATGTACATCCGGCCGCTGCTGTTCGGCTCCTCGGCGCAGCTAGGCCTCAACCCGCCCGAGGAGTACACCTTTTGCGTGTACGTGCTGCCGACGGGCGTCTACCACGGCACGCACCCCGTCGACGCGCTGATCCTCGAGGACTTCGACCGTGCAGCTCCTGAGGGCACTGGTTCTGCTAAGGTCGGCGGCAACTATGCGCCTGTGCTGCGGTGGAGCGAGAAGGCGCGGAATGCGGGCTACGGCATTACGCTGCATTTGGATAGCAAGACGCGGAGCGTGGTGGATGAGTTCTCCACGTCTGGGTTTATAGGGGTGCTGAAGAATGGCGGGGATGTCACGCTCGTGGTGCCGGATAGCAAGAGCGTCATCCAGAGCGTTACGTCCGATAGCGTGTGCCAGATTGCGCGGTCGTTGGGGTGGAAGGTTGAAACGAGGCCGGTAAGATTGCTTCTCCTGTCAAGCGCAGAGGCTGTGGTCGGGTGGAGTAAGCTGACGCCATCTCTTAGATCAAATACGAAGAGCTTCCTTCGTTCTCCGAGGTCATGGCCGCTGGCACGGCTGCTGCTCTTGTTCCTATCAAGTCCATAACTATGGAGTCTAAAGGCGATAAATTCGAGTACCAGAACGGCTCGGATGAGCCTGGCCCAGTCTGCGTCAAGCTATTAACAACGCTAAAGGGTATTCAGCAAGGTAAAATTAAAGATGAGTTTGGATGGTTGGAGAGAGTTGAAAAACCCGAAGGTTATCTTAATGGATCTACAGGGAATGGGGACGCTAACGGGGACGATAATGTGGATAGGCTGCCTTAGGAACTAATGAATCGCTTCGCTTGTTTTCGTTTTGCGTTAAGCTACTAAAGCATTCTTATCTTTCGAGCGTAGGATAAGAGTAGAGGGTTGGCGATTTACCTATATCTAACCATTAACTAGCGGCGATTAAATGTACGCTAACTAGTCGTCTTTCTGTATATAAAAAAAGTATCAAATGAGAAAAGACTATTATACGCAGGAGCCTTTCGAAGACACTCAGCGTAAGGTATAGTGGTATTACCTACACAACCCAATGGTCTTAACCAACTAGCTGAGAAGCCTCAGTACTTATCCTCAGCCCGATCAACATCGTCAATTGAACTGTGGGCGACATCTCCAGCTATTCGATAAACCCGCTGGTTAATCTCAAACAACGCGTATGGTTAGAGGAGAGAAATAGCGAGGAATGTAAAGGTAAAACATTTAGATTAGTCTACGCTGAGGGTCCTCTACAGGACGTTGGATAACAATATATGTCCCTAGTTAAAGGGCCAGGCAACGCATAGCCTTGACTCTGGTGTCTCTAAATAGTCCAAACGACAACTCTACCATCCACGCCACTAGCTGCAAGGCATGAGTATCATAGTTTGGCAAGCCGGAATATTAAGGTTTGACTTACTGCTAAGCTTCCTCACTGTGCCACCGCTCTCGTTAAAACTGCGGATCGTGCTAATCGTGTTTTGGTGAACTGTCTTTAGCTTGGTGTCATCAGTTGTTTTCCCTTTCAAATCCATTTGACGGAACATGTTCAGAGCAGACTCCTCTCTCTGATCCTGGATACCTGGGCGGCCCTCGGACTCGAGCGAGCCGGCCAGTTGCCAACCTTGCTCATTACCCTGTAGGCGATATGCCTCACAGTCCTGTTGCTAATTAGCTACAGCTATTCCCCAGGTTAGAATACACCATGACTTACATAGCCTGCAGCAATAATTTCAGTTTCACTGCTCCAGAGCAAACTCATGAACGGTAGCAACTGTGTGCTGACACTCAAAACAGCCCTCGGAGCCTGCTCCGGTGCGCTAGGATACACAACAGTTACACTGCTATCGTGAGCGGCAAAAGCTAGAGCATTACCACTAGGCGAGAAAGCAACGCTGTGCACCCAACCCGCAGTGTTGTTCAAAAACTCCCCACAAACAGTATTAAAGGGCAAGCGCTCTCCCCAAACGGACGGTTCTGGCCGCGCGTCCACGCCTTTAACGAAGCTGGAGAACACTCGCGCATGTCCATCCGTAGAGCCAGCAGCCAGCAGCACCGAGTTCGGGTGCCAGGAAACAGTGGTAATGGTGCTGCGGATGGGCTTCTTCAGATGCTTAGATACCCACCAGTTGTCTTCTTCCTCAAAGTAGCAAACCGGGATAAGACGGGCGCCAGAACCGACAGCAAACTTAGTCTCGGAGGGTGCCCAGCGAACGCAGGTAGCCGCGCGGTTGATACGAAGGAGGACGAGTGTTGGCTTCCAACCCTCCGGAGAGGGCTCCCAGACATATGCATTACGGTCTAGGACACACGTTAGCGGCCTTATAATGGTGGCTGGCAACGTAGCAATCACCTTGCGAGCAAGTCACAATCTTTCCACTTCTTGGCGCAATGTCTACTCCAGTCACAAGTTTGTCATGCCCTGTGAGTTCGTCTTTCAATTGGAACTTTCCACCTGTCTTGCCGTAAAGTTCGACGTTATTCTCCCGGGCTACAGCCAACGTCTGACGGTCAGCGGAAAACGAATGATCCGCGATAGGGTGGTTGAAAAGATGATGAACTTCAGGAGCCATGGCGTAATTGTCCGGCTTTTTGCAATAGGAGGAGCTCTCTACTATTGCGTGGAACGAGTCACTGCACCAGTGGTAGATGCTCGGTGGTGGGGCTGCTGGCTGGCTGTGATGTCGGAAAACGCACAGACTAGGTCTTGGCGGAAGTCGAACTCTACATCGCAAAGGCTCGTGACGTTCAATATATCTCCTCCCTCGATCGCAACAGAATCACAATGGCCACTTCTGCAAAAACTGCGGGGGGGCGGGGGCCACCGGCCAATCCTCCCAATCAGACGTGAGATTCAGCGTTTCGTTCATCATTCCGCGTGCTAACCTACCTAGATTGTATTGCAAAAACCTACCAGACAAGCTACAGAAAGCTGACCTACGGCGCTCACTCTACCTACTCTTCGCCACTTATGGCCCTATACTTGATATCGTTGCCCTCAAAACGCCAAAAATGCGCGGTCAAGCCCACATTGTCTTCCGTGATATCCAAGCCAGCACACAAGCTATGAGAGCATTGCAAGGCTTTGAATTTTTTGGGAAGGAGATGGTTAGCCTCTGTTCGCTCCGACCCTTCCAATTTTCACTAATTCACATTACCGCAGAAACTGTCCTATGCTAAGAGCAAATCGGATACGATTTCGAAGTTAGACGGCACATTCAAGCTTCCAACTACTGAAACAGCTACCGGGATGGCTGCAACTGAGCTGCAGAAGTCCGTGTTTGGTGGCGCACTGCCAGGCTCTGTCCCGGCTGCATCGCTTTCTACAAAAGATGCGGATATGTCGGAAGGTGAGAAGAGCGCCCAAGGTGTTAAGAGGAGAAGGGAAGAAGAGAGCGACCAGGAAGATGCTTCAATGGAGGAAGACGATGAAGGCGCTGCAATGGAGGAATCCGATTCCGATTGATTTTTCCCTTCTCGGTGGCACACTTAGCCTCAAATACCCGCACACACACACGACCAGGCTTGTCAGTGCCGGTCTTCAAAAGGTATCTTACACTCAAAATGCATAGGTTAACTACATCGTCCAAATCTAATAATAGCCAGATAATGCATTCCGGGCACGTTCATGTTTTCCAAGGACTTGTCATCGCCTCGCTTGAGCCTAAGGCCTGGCCTACGAGGTCGAGGAACGTTTGTGATAGTAGCCGTTAGGAAAGGAATGGCAACCTTTCCGCTACGTGTGCGGCAATACTCTGGAATCATTTGAGAAGTTTTCTGGCACAGAATGATCCCTTTTAGCCATTTATCTCAACGTCAAGATGGTCGGTTTTATCCGATGCAATTGCAATCGGCACCCGCAACCCTACATGCCATCCTACTGTGCCTATCCAAAGCTGCATGTATTGCTCAGAAGTAATTTCCCTTTCATGAAAACTCGCCTCAAGTGCCGTAGCTGTATTGCATGGATGGACGAAAAAAACTGGCAGGTTGGTTACTGGATGCTCCTACCTTAATGTCAGCTACGCCAAATCGGAGATCGAAAAATAACAGACTGTCATTGTGATCCCTCCAATCACTCCAAAGCTCTCTACTTGCGACTTAAATTGTTCAGGTATCACATATTGGTATAGAGTGTCTATCGCTAGAGGCAATGCACATCCAGCGTCCCTGAACCTAAAATACAGCACTGGCACCTGATAGGTAGGTGAGAGCACGATATTGTATTCCACAGTTAAACCCTGACTTGTAGCTGTCGTAAGCGGAAGTGCCTCCTGTGTACGCTAATTAGACTCGCAATTCTTAATTGTTCAGTGATTTCTCCATGGCGAACCTCATCAATTTCCTCAAGCGCTTCCACACTATCATCATATTCTTCAATCGAACTATCAGGTCTCCTTCCAATCCCCTCAATTTTTTTTGTGATGCTCAAGTACGCAGTTGCCTCATCGTGTCCTTGAATCAGCCTAACACACTCCCAATCACTCTGGAGGTGTCCACCAGCTTGATATCTTATCAAGATCTGTGTACATCCTGATTCGAACTCCGGCCCTGATATGAATGGAAATGATGCAATAGCGACCATTTGAAAGATTTGGTGGTGGGCTGGATGGTCCGGTGATTTCGTGACTGATGCGCGCTGCAGGGTGGCGCCAAGGCTGAAGCGAAACCTCAACTAGGTGGTTTTTTACATTGACCTGAACTAAGGGTGAGCTAACCCTAAGCTAAAACTGAGCACGCAAGGATGAGCCCAATTCTAGACTCTCTTGGGCTTAAATTTAAGAATTGGCTGAATATCGCCTAGAATTAAAGTTGCGGCTAGGACTGCCGCCTTAAACTTATATATGTAGTCACCTGTTTTAATCCTTGGAATTATCACTGACGTACAGCCGCTGGCAAAACTGGCTTTCACCCATTGCTTGTAGAAATTTTAGACCACCTCTTACTAAAATATGCCTATTAGCTGTTTACTGCATGTCCAAGAGTAGGCATAACAGGGAGCGCAAGAGTCTGTCATAGCGGGTCAGCTACCCTCCTTGCTAGCATGGGCAGATGCTGCTTTCAGCGCCACCGAGCATCGTCACTATCAAGTTGCACACTAAGCTGTAGCCGTTGCATATTACAAGCTAGTTGCATAGGAGAGAAAAAGGTGTAGCTAGAAAAGAAAGGGCTAAAGGAAAGAAGGAAACATTTACACAGTAGAAGGCGTTCATCAGAACAAACACCGGTTTGCACTGAAAAGGACCCATTCGCTTGCAGATATAAATCCATTTCACAGTCCATTTCAAATATCGGTTACCATCTACCGCATCCTCAAATTAGCTTTTCAGCTATTTTGTGTTATCGTATACCCAGCTGGTTCAGTTTCCCTTTATAAATCCTTCGTCATGTCCATCTGCCCCCTTTAGGACGTATGGTTGTTCTCAACTTCCCGCGAGATACCATCGCTGTTATCAGTTTGCTGTGGTGTAGAGTTGTCATTGATTGACCGTGGCGTGTTGTCAGTGGTGACCGGCGCGCTATGGGCGACGCCTAAATATCGCTCCTCGAGGGGTGGTAGCGACAGACGAGACCTTAGGTCCGCAGGCATTGGAGCATACTGCGAGGGTGTGGCAATCGATGCCTGGGGGTATTTAGCTTGGACTGGCCCATCATGTGGTTTGTGAGAAACTTTTTGGTTGCAATGGGAGCAGGTATGCTCTATGTCTGCGCACCAATTACACAGAAAGGGAATGCAGACAGTGATAATGCCGCAAAACAAACAACAGAACGCCGCTGCAAGGCTATAAGATTTTGTTAGGCTAAGGAATAGACCGATTATTTCTTCCATAATTTACCTGGTCTGGGATGAGGGTTCTTTGATGACCCTCGTTTTTGTCCGCTGTTTGCAGTACGGGCAGTCTATGAATGCAGGTGTCTCGCCTAGATGTTCTAGAGGGATGACCATATTCGAGGTATCCTTTATAGCGGTATTCTGGCCCTCAGGCTGTTGGACCTTCCGGACTTGGGGCTTTTGGGCCTCCTGGTTTGAAAGAGGTAAAGATTCCTCTCCACTGCAATGTAAAATTAGCACTGGGCAGATAACCTATCTCGGACTATACGTACTGGAAAAGCTCGTCTAGAGTCCTTCCTGACTTCCCCAGGCCATTTTGGGTGTCCTTAGTAGACATATTATGAATTCTCGAGGGTGCTTCACGGTTAACTACAATAGATAAGTCATACAATTATCCACCGACATGATGGCCATTTGTAGATCCTACATATTGATTTGAATATTGTCCACGCCCAAGCTCATCGACTGTAGCACCGATAGTGTTATCGCTACCTCCTTAACCAATTCGGTATTTGTTGTAAGAGTCTACGGTTCTAGAAAGCTACTAGTTTAGTGATTATACGAAAGTGTGCGCTTCTAATGGAATGTGAATGGATTCTGAAATGCAGGACAACGCCTGGCTAGGCTGGCTTCTAACACCTGTAAGCTGACTGAGAATGTTTACAGCCTAGCTCGGCCCCGGTGCTTGTCACACATGAGTTGTCACAAGAAACTGCAGCTCCTAAAGACTAAGGCATCCATTACGAAAGTGTGCCGTCATAAGCACTGGGGGAAGCCTGGGTCAATCGCCCCCAAAGCGAGGTGGCGTCGCTGGACAGCAAGGCTATGTTTTCTAGCGCCTTGGGAATGGAAGTGTCTAACGAAATGAAATAGAGTAATAAAGGCTCACATTTATCATAGTGCATATATTGACGCTTAGAGTGTGGAGCTTTACTTTATGCCCCCTTATAAAGCAAGCTTTCTGCTGTTTCAGTCACCTTGTTCCTTACCTACAAACTCCCTAAGGATTTATTTGATAAATTTAGATAGGTCTTATTCAAGTTTTCATATGTAGAGCCTTTATATATAGTCTTTATTAGTTAATTACATACTGAATACCTCTTCTTGACCTAAGTAGTACAGCTTATCGGATCTCTGCATATGTGCTAACGTCATTCGACGCGAGGGGTACAGGTTTTTAACAGCATCGTGTAACCTTTGCCGTAGACATTGGTGGGGGCTATAATCATAGCTAGGCAGCAATATTCGCTCCCACCACGCGAGATGTCGCAAAAGGAACTACATTTTTGAGTTGCTAAAAGGACTCCCCAGCTTTACGGTTTAAACCTTCTGTGTACATTAGGCTTTAGCTGATAATTAGATAGCTTGACAACCACCACTATTCCAAGCACATATTGTTCTATCAATTGCTTCATTCATATAACACCACTGGTGTTTTACGTGTTTCTAAGATGAGGCTCTTGAACTCTTCTACCTCCCAGCTAGAATTCTTTCCGGACAAGGATATACCGGAATATGCCATCCTTTCGCACACCTGGGGAAAGGCAGGGGAAGAGGTCACTTTCGAGGACTTGAGAGGAGGGGAACCACATCGTAAAGAGAAAGGATACGAAAAACTTAAGTACTCCTGTAAACAAGCTGCTGCAGAACAAATCGGCTACGTCTGGATCGATACTTGTTGTATTAACAAGGAGAGTAGCGCCGAACTTTCAGAGTCTATCAATTCCATGTTTCTCTGGTACCAAAAAGCAAAAATATGTTACGCTTACTTAACGGACGTTCCTACGGGCATAGACCCTCATAATAGTTCCGAGTTTAATAATAGTAACTGGTTTACCAGAGGCTGGACCTTGCAAGAGTTGATTGCGCCTTCAAATTTAGCGTTCTACTCGAAAGACTGGGTTGAAATCGGGAGCAAGTCGGATTTGGCAAGCACTATATCACGCATTACTAGGATTGATGAGGGTATTCTTACCGGCCTCCAAGATTTAAAGTCTACAAGCGTGGCAAAGCGGATGTCCTGGGCTTCGGACAGAAAAACGACAAGGTTGGAAGACATGGCCTACTGCTTGATGGGTCTTTTCAACGTTAATATGGCTATGTTGTACGGAGAAGGAGAGGAGAAATCGTTCAGAAGATTACAAGAAGAGATCATGAAAGATTCAGACGACGAGACTCTATTCGCGTGGACCAATACGAGGGAGTCGCAACCTTCTCAGCAAGGACTACTCGCAAAATCGCCAGCGGACTTCCGCAAGTCTGGTCACTATATCCCATACTGCGACTGGGAGCCCCGCACTCCTTATTCTATCACTAGTAGAGGGTTGTGCATCACGCTAAGCCTTCACCTACTCGAGGGGGATACATGGATCGGAACTCTTGAGTGCCCAGTACCTCCAGAGTACGACGAATTCTTAGGTATCTACTTGAAACGCCTTAGCAAAGAGGATCAGCAGTACGCTCGTGTGAACGTAGACAAGCTGTGCAAAGTCTCTCGAAGGGGCACTACCAAGACAATATACGTGCGCCAGCACCCACTTATTCCTGGGTTTGATGACATCTACCTCCAGCACGTATTTCAACTCCGAAAAGGTCCTGCCATGGAGCAAGGTTATAGCCTCACTAATACCGTTACGCACCATCTGAGCACATCTGTGAAGCCGCTGCCGACTTCAGGCCCAAAGTGGATCCCTGCCGGGATAACAAGTGCCTTTAACATCCCGAAAGGGAAAAGCCGGCTGGCAGCTGCGCTTTTCTTTAAGCGTCCTGATGAGACTAAGGTCATTGTAATGCTGGGTTCGAAACCAGGCTTTGGGATAGCGGTCGATGTTACCTTAGAGAGCACTATACTAGGATCTGGATCCTCAGACCTCGGCTTTCGGGAATTTGCACGGCGTTTCGAAGCCAGCTCCCAAGAATCGGAGCGGTCTCTCGGTCCGGACTTCCAAATATTGGAAAAACATTTTAATCCGCAAGCATCCGGCATTTGGTTCGATCTGGTCACCGATCGATTCCGTGTCAACGTACAATCGCGAGTGTATTCGGGAATACGGTACTATATGGTAGATGTGACAGTCGAGGAAACGCCATATCTAGGTCCGATGGACCTTTTGAACATTGGTAATTTCGTTCCGGGGTTACCGAACCTGCTACCTGAACCTCTTCGGACCGATGCTGTTCCTAACTCTACTGGCAACTCAAAGAAATGGAAGAAACTTCTCAGGCCTTCCGGGAGCGGGCAACGTGCTAGGGCGAAATCATGAACAAAACTCGACCTTTTCTTTCCTGAGCGGTTCAATGATATCGAAATTCCGAAATATCCACAAATTCGTTCCTAATCGCTTACACTCGCTTGCCTTTTTGGTTGTGGAGTTCGTCGCTACGCTTCAAGCTGGTCATGTCTTGTCAAGGAATATCTAGAACTGGGACCTGAAGCCATTATAAGCGCTACTGCTGCTGAGAATCCCACATTACAGATATACTCCATTGAGTTTAAGATAGAAGAAGGGTGCATTTTACTCCAGTCAAACAGTGTTTCAAGAGTGGGTCAGGTCTTTCATTACACCAGCGTCCTTATGTCTAAGTCGTGAACATCGAGTCGCCTGGCAACGCGTATATGGATTTCAAAACCGAACCCTTATACAATTACTCTCATACCTGTAACAATTTATTTGGGACGTACAAATGGATTAGTTCTAAGCCATCTGCAAAATCTCTCGGGCAACATTGAACATTCATCGAACGAGTAATAGGAGTCCGAAACAAGCACTGCCTATTATTAAGCAATAGACCAAAATCTTTAACTTTCCAGCAGGACTTCTACACGGGAGATTCCCTTACAATGTAACAATAGCAGTTTTGACGAATGTGCCTTCCTGCGAATCATTCCGGAAGAGTGGAGCCTCTGCTTTATCGAGAATATAACAATGATGAGGAATAGACCGGGTCTAATGATTACCAGTTCAAGCCATTTTTGCGGCGAATCATTAAACGTCCTGAGACTGTGGCTCACGTCAAGCGAGTGCAGCTCCGGAAGTGAAAAGTCTATGTCACCGTAACCTTGAATCGATATTGGACGATGTTTATCCCTTCTATCTAGCGCGGCCTAAGGCGCTCGTTCGTTGAACCTAACAAGTATATTCGTGTTCTTCTGGAAACCGCAAAGTTGGATCCGTATCGTAAGTGGGACGGCACTATCGTGAGTAGAGGCGATTGGCTTGACGTTGTGTCATTTGATGAGCGCTGACCGCGATATTTACAGGAAGAGACCGAAGAAGCCCAGGTAATGCTTCTATTATCTTTACTAGCCAACGAAGACTGATTTTCAGGGGGGTTCCTAACGCGAGTTTTCACGGCTTCCGTGCATCGAAGTGCATCTACACCAAAAACGACAAGGTTGGCTTGGATTAATAAGTTAGGCGTATTATACCGTCACTCAGTCTACCACTTCCAGAGCCTTGAAAGATTCCAATGTGTGTACGTGGGCTAGAAGGTGGGCTTGAGGTGCTCATGGATTTACCCTCCAAGAACTCTCGCAATTGGAATGATAAATCTTGAGCGACTTATATGCAGTAGTGAAGAAATCAGTGCCTTCGTTGAGAGTTGCAAGAGCCTTGAATGCTTCTCTTTCAGCCTGTGGGAAGGAGGTTTTTCTCTACACCAATTCTCTGCTGCTGACATTAAGGGAATTTTAAAATGCCAGATTGACTCGCTTGGACGCTTTCGGCTTGGCCTTGACGAAAGTTCGGAGTCTGAATTGGGATTGTTATACCTGGGGCCTATGACCGAGTTCAAAAAACTCGAGATTTTTGGGGAGCCTTCGGTATCATCAACAATTCGCCTTCAAGATGCTTTACGCTCTTCATCGAAATATTTGATCTTAGATGGGTTAGCTGTAATCTAACCTCCCAACTTTTACAACTTGCGGCGGTGCGCAATGAACGATTTCCGCACTTGAAGTTTGTTCGAATCACTTTCTTGGAGTTGACCGATCCTGTCATCGACGCGGGCTTGTTGAAATCAGCATTTGAAGCTGTAGGCGTGGGGCTCATCGCTGAAGAAATTCAAACGCGGGAGCTCCGTTTGAATCCTCTCTTGTTCCATATTTGGGTGAAACTCCAGCACCCTAAGAATTCGCCGTTAGGGGGTCAAGACATTAAGTGTGCAAAACAACTGTAGCCCTGAAGAGAGAGTGTAGGTGAGTATAATGAGCGCTGGGTGGATGGAACTTTGAAGTCTATGGAGGTGGTGAAATAGGTCGTTAAAGAAGAGGACGAAACAAGGTCGCTGAGGGGAGTTGTGGAAATTTGGTTCGTCTAGATATTGAGGTCTGTTCCAACGTCTCGAACGTCTAGCTGTTCCAACTCGGCAGAGAAAGTGCTTATGGGTGGGTGAAAATTGTTTGCATGCTTTTGCTTAAGGAACAAGAAGGTGTCCCTTAGGACAAGTATTCCTCAGACAGACGTGTTCTCACTGCTCTGCGATATTACGAAGCTGAATTATTACTTGGAAGGAAAGGGGTTGAATATCCTGATGCCAAGGAATTATACCATCCTACCTAGGTACGAAACTCCACCATTGTGATACACGATAGAACATAGGATGCTGGTAAAACGATAAATGGTAGTTGTATTGCATAATTTGTGAAGCTTTGTTTCTTGACAGGCGCGGAAGTGAGTGCCGCATCTGGTTCATTGGCTGGTCTTTCACCATTCCTTCAGGATATGCAAAGGGTATATATTACAAATGAGTAATATCGACGTGCTTGATAGATAAGCAGCACAGCGTGCAGGTGTGCCAGAGCGAAGCGTTTTTATCGAATGCGGAGGTTGATGAATAATCCCCGCAAGAGTCGCGGAAGTCTTGGCAAGGCCCTCGGTGCCTTCACTGGCGCAGAACGCCCGTCAGGCAACCCTGGAGCTCACGCCAACATCAGACCTGAACCTTCCATAGTCATCCACTGTGCCCACAATCATGATCTTTGCAAGTCGTACTCGTCTCTAAGGCAGAGGCAACGTTAGAAAGCCTTAGCCCTTGCTCTGCCTCTCATATTTCCCGATATGGCTCCGCGCAACCAAAAAGTCGGCAGTCAATTGAAGCGTGCTCGCGTATGATTTTCCCCTTTCAGTGCGCCCTCCGCTACTGCTAACAGCTCTTGCCATTCCTGCAGCAATCTTTAGGCGAAGCTGTCGTTGAGAGCAAGAAGCCGCGTCGTTCACAGCGGATTTCGTCCCAGTCTCAGGATTTCGATGCTGAGGTTAAGCAAGCTCAGCTCCCGTCACCACTCACACACAAGGACTCAACAGCTACCGAGGATTTCAAAGATGGGACAATCACACCTCCTAGCCAGCGGCCTAGTCAGTTTGCACATCCTTCGAACACGCGTAGCCCTCTAGCCCCGGGTCTATCGTCGCCACCTTCAGATACTCAACCTTTTTCTCAGTTCGTCTACCCTCCCCAAGCACTGTCTTACCAGGTGCAAGACGAAGAAGGAGAAGGAGTCTGGGGCTATCTTGTACCCTTAGACAGCAAATCTGGCGATACTTTGGTCCTGAGAAGGAGAAACGCCTGTCCCGCTCCCCTTGCGAGTACTGGCAAGATCACTGGTAGAGAGCGCGTGGGTCGTAAGACATTCGAGCGTCAGGAAGAGGAGTATGAGAATAGAAAGGCTGAAGGTGTGACTTCTGGGGGTTACCTCATAGGACGACATCCTGAATGCGGTATGTTCTCTTACTGGTTGCCTATAATCCCGTACCTCCCATACTTACTTTGTTTTAGACCGAGTTTTAGACAGTCCTACCGTATCAAATCGGCATTGCCTGATTTTCTCTGAGAATAAAGGAGGCGGCAGTGTCGCAATCTTGGAAGATCTTTCGGGAAATGGAACATTTGTGAATGAGGCAATAGTTGGACGGAACAAGCGACGAGAACTTAACGAGGGTGATGAAATAGCGATCCTCAACGAAGCCCGATTTGTCTTCCGGTATCCCCACAATCGCGACGCAAATGGATTCAGACAACAATATAGTATTCAGGAGCAGCTTGGCAAGGGACACTTTGCTTCGGTATATTTGTGTATTGAGAAGAATTCTGGTATACGCTATGCTGTTAAAAAATTTGAAAAACGTAGTGGGCCGGGAGAACGGTCTAAAGTGGAAGGGCTCCAACAAGAGATTGCTATCCTCATGGGAGTAAGCCATCCAACACTACTATGTCTCAAAGATACGTTCGATGAGGATGACGGGGTTTATCTTGTCCTGGAACTTGCAACCGAGGGAGAGCTCTTTAATTGGATTGTCATGAAACAGAAGTTGACGGAGCCGGAAGCCCGTAAAGTTTTTATACAGCTATTTCAAGGAGTAAAATATCTCGTGAGTACAATTAGTTGTGGCTTATCTTTTCACCGCTAATACGCTATGCTAGCACGAACGCAACATTGTTCATCGCGACATCAAGCCAGAAAATATTCTGTTGACAGATAAGGATTTACACGTCAAGCTTGCCGACTTTGGTTTGGCGAAAATTATTGGAGAAGAGTCGTTTACAACAACATTGTGAGTCTAAGTCTGACTAGCACTTCGAGTATTTCGAGTATTTCGGTATAGGTACGAAGCTAACAAGGTTATAGATGCGGAACGCCTAGTTGTATGCAACAATCATAAAATGTCCTTTGATATAGTTCTGACTAACAGTTTATAGATGTGGCACCAGAAATTCTTGAGAGTTCAAACCATCGCCGCTACACGCGTGCTGTGGATGTATGGTCTTTAGGCGTTGTTCTGTATATCTGCCTGTGTGGATTTCCTCCTTTCTCCGACGAATTGTACAGCGCAGAGAACCCTTATACCCTTTCTCAGCAAATCAAGATGGGTAGATTCGACTACCCGTCTCCGTACTGGGATTCTGTGGGTGATCCAGCGTTGGATCTTATTGATCGAATGCTTACCGTAGATGTGGAAAAACGTATTACTATCGATGAATGTCTCGAACATCCTTGGACGACTCTGCGGGTATTGAATCCCAACGATAGCACAGATGGACTCACAGGTGCCATTGCACAGCTTGATTTCTCCAAGCGGAAGGTTCAACGAGAACGTACTTTGTTGAGCAGCATCAACGACATTAAAGTTAGCAGAGTCATCGAAGGCCGAGATGGACAGACGGCAGTGAAGGTATATGAGAAGAATGCGCCAAAGACGCCACCTCGGAAGGCACAGGAGCCGAAGGCTGGTCCAGCAAAGGAGAACACGCCAGCGGGAAATAGACAGGCGGAGGAGTTTATTAAATTAGGGGGAAAGGGCGATCAGGCTCTTTACGGCGATGACAATGGGTCGCGATACGTGCCGGATCAAACGATCAAGGCAGGAAAGCCAGGTAAGGGACGGAAGAAGTAGAAGCACCTGACGATCAACTTGCGAGGCTTTGCTGGGGGCGTTCGGGTGGGTTTTGGGAGATAAAGCATGCGTAATAGTAAAGCGGCGCAGCAGCAACTAGTCGCAACAATATTAGCGTATCTGAGCGGTGTAGTGTTGTGGAGTCGTAAGGAAGATGGCGATGCGTAGGTGGTTCAGATACTGTAGCTTACATGACTTTATATGGCGTGAGGTCGAGAGTTGCGGAGTGAAAGCGACCCGAGCGCTGGGACCAGGTACCAAGCAGGAACGAGCGCCACGCTAACCATCGAGCCCTGAAATTGGACTTCATTTTCTTGTATAAACTGAAGCCCCCCGACCTTCGCTTCTCCCCATTGTCGCCCCCTTCCCACAACCTCAGCTATGGGTCTTCTAGCCGTCATTGCAGGCCCGCTGGCCGATTTTGTCTCGAAGAGCCCCCTTGCGCTTGTCATTGCCGCCGCATTGCTTGCCTTCCTCACCCTTGGTGTCGTCCTCAACGTCTTGCACCAATTGCTCTTCCGCAACCCCAAGGAACCCCCAGTAGTATTTCACTGGTTTCCTATCATCGGCAGTACTATCACTTATGGGATCGATCCCTACAAATTTTTCTTTGCCAATCGCGAAAAGGTTGGTTGTACTACTGTTACACACGCACCTTGACGTCGTATACTAACGCGCCTTTTAGTATGGAGACGTATTTACATTCATTTTACTCGGCAAAAAGACCACCGTCTGTCTGGGAACCAAAGGAAACAATTTTATTCTCAATGGCAAGCACAAGGACGTCAATGCCGAGGAAATATACAGCCCCTTAACTACCCCTGTTTTCGGACGTGACGTCGTGTATGATTGTCCAAACTCCAAGCTCATGGAGCAGAAAAAGGTAGAGTTGGCTAAATGGGCCCATGACACTGCGCTAACCCTTCATGCAGTTCGTTAAATACGGTCTTACCCAAGACGCCCTCCGCTCCTACGTTACACTTATAACTGCTGAAGTCGAGTCCTTCGTGAAGACATCCCCAAGCTTCCAGGGTCAAAAGGGAACCGTCAATGTCCCCTCGGTCATGGCTCAACTTACAATATTTACTGCCTCTCGCTCGCTCCAAGGCCAAGAGGTTCGCAGCAAATTCGACGCGAGCTTCGCCGATCTCTACCATCATTTGGATATGGGCTTCAGTCCAATAAACTTTATGCTCCCATGGGCTCCGCTTCCTCATAATCGTAAACGGGACTTTGCGCGCAATAAAATGCTTCAGACATATTTGGAAATCATCGAAAAGAGAAGGTCTGGGGGCGCTAAGAAGGATTCTGAGGATATGATCTGGCATCTTATGGAATGCAAATATAAGGACGGAATGGCTGTTCCCGACCATGAGATTGCTGGCATAATGATTGCGCTGCTTATGGCTGGACAGCACTCATCTTCCTCTACCATCGCTTGGATTGTTCTACGTCTTGCTAGTCGGCCTGAAATCACCGAGGAGCTTCTGGCAGAGCAAAAGCGAGTCTTAGGCGATGACCTACCTGCTCTCACATACGATGATCTGTCCCGTCTACCTCTCCACAGCCAAGTCGTCAAAGAAACTCTCCGCCTCCACGCTCCTATTCACTCCATTATGCGGAAAGTGAAATCACCCCTCTCAATAGATGGAACTCCTTATACTATCCCAACATCGCACGTACTTCTGTCATCTCCTGGTGTTTCATCTACCCTGCCCGAGCACTTCCCCAACCCAGAGAACTGGGAACCACATCGGTGGGATGCGGGTATGGGTGATGATTTTGAGGGGAATGATGACGATGAGAAGATTGATTATGGCTGGGGCGTTGTTTCTAAGGGTACAAACAGCCCATATCTTCCCTTTGGCGCAGGACGTCATCGCTGCATTGGGGAGCAGTTCGCATACGTGCAGCTGCAGACGATTTTGATCGCGATGGTTAGAGAGTTTAGATTCAGAAATTTGGATGGCTCGAATACTGTAGTTGGAACAGATTATTCTGTAAGTGTTTCGATCCTTGACTCATAACAATATCTACAGTTATCTAACTTCCTCTAGTCTTTATTCTCCAGGCCTCTGGCGCCTGCGGTTGTCGAGTGGGCGAGGAGAAAGGCATAATTAATGGATTTTTGGGAGCATTAATTCATAGCGAGGCGTAATGGGTGTTCAGAGGTTGTGAGTCGCATCAGCCTTTAGAAGGTGAGAGCGGCTACATGTGGGTGGTGTGGCATGTCGCATCTGTAGATTCGATAAATAATAGCAACTAATATCCGCACTGTACAATATCAATTTTTAGACTTAATATTTCTCATCATTAAGTGACGAGCTAGTTATCTATTATTCACTTGATTGCTAACCGGCGTTTGTCTTCCGTCATCAAGGAAACTTGTGTTCGTCCTATTAGTTACTAATGATTAAGTTACATGTCCATTGCTAAGTCTTTGCGGAACATTATAGCTAAGATCTGTCTCTCAAATTGCTGCTCACAGCAGGCACCAACTTTTCATTAGTATTAATGTTACTTAAAAGAGATCAGTCTTAAAATCAATGTGCGAGAAAGAGCTTGCGAAAGTAAGCCTCCCATGCCTCAGCCTCAGGAATGCCGTTTGTCACTTGCGAGACTCCAGCGTTTGTCATCTCCGGCCCTACCTAAGCCTCTGTGCTTTCACAGCCTGTGATTTGGCGAGCATTTGAGCAATCTTAAAATTGAAGTCCCGGCGAACGGCACGGAGTAATGCCGGGGAAGAAGTATTGGCACAAGTGCGTTGAGTCCCGGAAATCAGGGGTTGTGGGATTTGATGCCAGGATAATGTGCTGCACCGGTGAAGGACTGGGCATCGAGTACGGTGGCTCGATGGGGTGAGTTAGGGAAGGGGCGGTGGGGAGTGTGCGGTATAATCACTCTTCTAGGACAGACGACCCCTTAGATTCTTGGCTGTGGTGCTTTGGATTTCTTCTGGAAAGCGTGATGTGCTGCATGATTACTTAGGTGCTCACCGTATAACACTTTAGATGGCCCCCTGAGGGGTTCCAATGACTCTTACTAGAGCTTCCGCGGTACCTTGACTTAATTAGGGTTTGCCAGCTTGCTGTGAGCCTAGAAAGTGCAACGGAACGGGATTTATGAAAAAGGACCGACCCCTATCCTTTAAACACGAGAATTTCATGGTAGAGAATTCCTACGGAGCAATTACAACAGGCGCTTGTAACTGGTAGAATATAAAAAGAGCGCATAGTATACTTATTCTCTCATTGTCATGAAAATTACACTTCTAGCAACCCCAAGATCTTTCAAATGACATGCCCTGGACCGGACGCAAGATCCCAATCGAGTCATTAGGAATGAGGATCCACCCACACGAGCCATTGCTTCCCGCATGGTGTGACCATGAGATGATTGGCACAAGCCTCAATAGGCCAAGCCAAGAGGTCGATAGGAAACAAAATTGCTCTCCATCTGCCTCAGTCCCACCAGCTTCACCATCACAATATCAAAGCCAGGAGCACGATCAAGCGCATTTCAGAGTAGAGAAACTAATTCAGCGAATTTTTACCGCACACATCATGCACCACGCCCTGGGCCACGGAGCTGTTTCTATTCCCGAACCCAACGCCAACCGAATCACACGCTAGTATATAAACCCTACATTTTGTCACGCCCCCCGAAGAAGAAAAAGGGACAAGCGGAGAGGCGCGCTGGAGCAGAAAAAAGCAAAAGCAAAAGCAGAGAGCGAGAGCCAGGCAAGCGCAAGCTAAAAATTAAAACCAGACTACCCATATACCACAAGAGCGAATCGAAGCACAGAACAGAGAGGGGGAACCCCAAGCCAGCCAACCGCACTACCTCCTCCCCCGCCGCCTCCGCTTCTCCGCACCTCCACCTCCACCTCCACCACTACTCCCCGTCGCCGTCCCACCGCCCGACCTGACCCGCAGATTATACCCAGACGCAGCATCAGGCACGACATCGACAAGGACGCCCTGCTGGCGCTCATCCTCGTCCGCGCTGTCCTCGCCCAGCTCACCCCTCAGCCCGCTATTGCGGTAGCCAAGCGCAGGATCCGAGTAGCTGCTCTGCACGCTCGCGCGCGCGGGACTGCTGCCGCCGACCGGGACGCGGCGCGCCATAGGGACATATGCGCCGTCGCCCGGGTTGGACGAGATGCGGCGGAAGGGCGGCTGGCCGGCCGACTGCTGGGACTGTGGCTGGAGGAGCGAGGGCGCGGACTGCGGGGGCACGTGGTATTGGTAGGGTTCTGGGGCGTGGTGCTGGTAGGGGATGATGGGCTGGAGGGAGAGTTGGTGGGTGGAGGATGAGGAGGAGCGGCTGCGCGAGGAGCGGAGCGCCCAGTCTGCGTCGTCGGGGATGGAGGAGTGGCGGGAGGCGCTGGAGGCGTTGGGGGGTGTGATGTCGCGGTAGCCGCGGGCTGGTGAGCCGCTTGGGAACGCTCCTGGAGGTTCGTAGGATTGGTTTGGAGGCGTAGATGGAGCTCTGTCGTGGTGGCTGCTGGATGAAGCGGAACGCGACATCGGACGAGAAGGAGAGGATGCTGAGAGCCCAGATTGAGGCCTGGGAGTTCGAGTGCCGTACGTTATAGGTGCATAGGTCGACTGGCCGTTTGACCCAGGAATCATGAAGCCAGGAGCTGGAGCTGGAGCCGGAGCCGGGGATCTGTTGTTCGATGACGGACGCTTCCAACCATTAACTTTCTGATTCTTGGAAGATTTCGGAGTCCCAAAAAGTGAAGGTCTTGTCTGTTGTACTCGTTTCGACCGCTGGGTACTATTGTTGGCACTGACACTCGGACTACTTGTCTTGCCTTTGACAGGCGTACGCGCTGCAGGCGCCGCCTGTTGTCGCACGATCCTAGCCTCGTACGCCTCAAGCTCTTCGTGACTAAGGCTCACATTTTGTTTGCCTGTCTCTCTGGCCCGCCTAATTCTCTCCAACACTCTTTGCACTACAGCCTCCTCCTCATCAGGTGGAGGAAGGCGCAGAACTGCTGCTCCACCCTCTCCATAATAATCATCTTCCTCTTCTGAATAGCCGTAGTCGTCCCCATACGCCAAACCATCTTGCTCCGCCGTTCTCTGCTCCCACGCTCTTGGGTCCATGCCATTAAAAAATAACTCGTCTGGATTGAATTGCCTGTTTTTCTGCATAAAGGGATCCATATCAACGCCTTGCTGCTCCTCATCTTCACTATCAAGCTCTTGAAATCGATAAACATCCTCCACCGGTGCCTCCCACTCCCTCCGCCTCCGACCCTGGCTTCCCCCTGGTGGTCTTCCCCTTGGGGGCATAGCATATGGAGTTCGCGGCCGACCACCTAGACCGCCTCCTCGGAAAAAGCTGACTCGATTGGTTTATCCATGAAAGTGGCATGGCCCAGAATAGTGACACCACTGGCACCGATGAGCCACAGTACTGTGGCAAACGGAGAGGCAATGATGGCAAGAGGAACCGACACACACAAGAGAGTCGTGTAGAGCTGTGACGTCGTGGCGCGGAATGTGCCAATCTCAAGGTCATTGCCCTGGAGCTTGCCGATACCCCACATGCCTCCGATGACGAGGAAGATAACAAAGAGCAGAGTGAGGTTGGTCAGCAGGCTGTAGATACTGAGCATAACGAAGACCACAGCATAGTTGCTTGAGAAGTAGCCGAGGTTGTAGTTAACTCTGCTTTGTATTTCGCCAAAGTTGGCAGGCTTCGAGATTCGCTTGATGTCGAGGAACTCGGATACTGGTTTAAGGTTCGCAAAGCGTGAGGTTATTGACTGGGAACGCACACTGTCGAAGCGGCCAGAGAAGTTCAGCCTGGACGTCAGAACGTCGAGGGGGATGTTGAGCCTTGACATGATTGTGTGAAAGTGTGAACGGGAGTGCTGTGGTTGCTGAGGCTGCTGAGGCTGCTGAGGCTGCTGAGATTGCTGAGATTGCTGAGGGGGTTCGGGTTGGAGAAAAGGCTCTCGTTGTTCTTCGTTATCTACCAAGGGGGCCATTATGATCAGTAGGCTGAAAGGCTTCAAAAGGAGAGCTGATTAGAGAATTCTGGGTTGTAGAGTACAGCAGGTTCGGATGCAAAAAATATAAGTAAAACGGCAGCCTTACGGAGATGTGATACGGGCGGAAGCTGACGCGTCGTGGTGATAGCCGTCGTGCTGTGTAGCAAGAAAGAGGGAGTATACGCGGAGGTGGAAGTTTTGTACGAGGAATTGGGTAAGAAATGATTGCTCAGCCCCTGCTGGCAGAGGCTAAAAAGCTAATTTAGGGGAGAGTCTTAGCCACCTCTTACCGCGCCAATCTGGCTTTAACCCTCGGGCGTCTCAAGCGACTGTCTCCCCCACAGTCGCTGCCATCATCCCCTAGAAAAAACCACACTGCAAAGGAGGAGTGGGTGATAGAAGAGGAGAAAAGGTGAAGCGGCTGGGGAAGGCTTTTTAGATATACACCCAGCTACACGCTACGGACTTTTCCACCAGCTGCCGCTTTGCAATTCGACGCCGGCCACTTGCGTGATTGGTCCACGTTCAACCTAACACTTGGTGCGCTGCCGACGCACGTAAACTATTCGAACCGCTTGCATCAATCTTCGCCGACGAACAACACCACCCCAGAAGCAACCCCACACTCGTCATGAAGTCTAAGCCGCTATTGTTGTTACTGCTTTGCGCACTCGTCGCCTCTGTGGCTGCTTGGAGCAAAGAGGGTAGGCCAATGCTGACTTTCATTCGCCTTGCCTGTACCATTCAGCTTTCTACCCGTCCATTGCTGACCCTTTTTCTTTTTCAATTATAGACCATGAGATCTTCCGCCTCCGTGATGAAGTCGCCATTCACGAAGGCTCAAACGTTACATTCTACGATCTAGTGGGCGTGAGGCCCTCAGCTACCCAAGACGACATTGTCAAGGCCTACCGCAAAAAATCTCGCCTGATCCACCCAGACAAAGCGCGCCAGTCCTTCATCGCCAGCTACGCCCTTAAGACTCCCAAACCCAAACCAGGACAGAAGAAAAAGCCTGGCGTGCATGTGCGCAAGCAGCCGACTAAAAAGGAGATTGATACTTTCACCAAGCAGGCTACAGAGCGTTACCAGAGATTGACTGTCGTTGTGGAAATACTCAAAGGGCCATCACGCGAGCGCTATGATCACTTTCTCAAGAATGGTTTTCCAAAGTGGAGAGGCACCGGATACTACTATGCGAGATTCCGTCCCGGTTTAGGCTCTGTGCTTCTGGGTCTGCTCATCGTCGGTGGAGGTGCCGTGCACTATGGTGCTCTAATCTTGAGCTGGAAGCGACAGCAGGAATTTGTGCACAGATACATCAGACACGCAAGGAGAACAGCATGGGGAGATGATGTTGGTATTCAGGGCATACCTGGTGTGGATAGTGGCTCCAATGATGTTTCTTCTCAGGCTTGGGACGTCCCCAGCAACGATGACACTGGCATGGCAATGAACAGACGCCAGAAACGCATGCAGGAGAAGGAGGCGCGAAAGGGCAAAAATGGCAAAGCTGCGAAGGCGGCCAGATCCTCGGGAGTCAGCACGCCCGTAGAAGCCGAGCTAATTTCTGGACCACGCGGGACAAAGAAGCGGGTGGTGGCAGAGAACGGCAAGGTACTGATTGTGGACTCTGTCGGGAACGTCTATCTGGAAGAAGAGACGGAGGAAGGGGAAAAGCATGAGTATTTGCTTGACGTGAGTGCCCTTCTCACCGCATTTTTCGGAATCCTCGGTTAACATAGTCCAGGTCGACGAAATCGCGAAACCAACTATCTATGACACACTTCTTTTCCGTATTCCGAAATTCGCCTATGCCCAGAGTATCGGCCGCTTACTAGGCAAGAAGCCGTCTGAAGACGTACTTGAACTTGAAGAGGATGACTCTGCAGACTCAGACTCAGCACTAAAAAGTGCCACGGCCGCTAATCCCAATGGAGAGGCCAGGAAGCGCAAAGCAAAAATTCGGACAAGGTAAAAGAAAAAAAGTTCTGTGAGTTTCTTTTTTTGGGTAGCGTTGATACCTTAGAAGCAACGGGGTTTCTTGTATTTGTACTATCAAAAATATCGCTATTCACGTAGACGAACCCATGGTCGTGAATGGTGCCCACTCCCTATACGCCTCAGCCAACCTTGGAACTTATAAAGCCTCGAGTCGTATTGTCAGCATGTCTGGGCTCGCTCATACTTCAGAACATGTTACATTGCTAAATAACAGACAGCCTCCCAACCAGAACGCTCAATGCTAAGCCAGATCGCGCCAATCCTTCAAAGCAAAGCAAGAACGCTATACACTGAGAGCTGGAAGTAAGGCAGTACAGAAAGACAGAAGCCACCCAAGGTACGATATAGAAACCAAGCATAAAAAACCCAAGCAATCTGACCAAATCCAGAACGCCAACGCTAGCATAAAGTCAACCAAACACCTAGACAAAAGTCCCAGAGGCGGAGAACCCAATGCAAAAGCTCTCTCCCAACGCCCCTGTATCGTCTGTGATGGTTGTACAGTCGTTAGTCATCGACAGGGAGGCCTTCAGCACTATGCTGCACAGTGCGAGATCCCCATCCCCTAAGGTCGTCAATCGTAAAATACGTATCCCCCCCTCCCCTCCCCTTCCCTCACCAACGCCTCCCACACTCCGGCTCTGCCCTTCTCTCTTGCTGTAGTCCGCTGCTTCAAGACAACTCGAACAACTTGGCGAGCAGCCGATCAAAGAAGCAATTCATGTCCTCGAGCTTCTCAACACTGACACTGCGCCGTTCCTCCAAATACGGTCCGGCACCCTTAATCGCGGCCCTCAGCGCGTCCACAAACTTCACCCCAGGGCCCCCCCCGCCAATGCTCTCAGCCTCATCCGCGCCGTCCTCGCTCAGCCGGGCATGGCAGCCGCCATAGCAGGCACGGTAGAAGCCCAGCAAGGCATCAACCCCCTGCTCGTCCAGCGCCTGGCACTTCGCGCGCTCGATCAGCTGATGGGCGGGCTGTGCGTCGAAGCTGCTAGCATGGTACCCGACCTTCGCGGCATGGTACTGGATGCTCTCGACCGTCATGAGCAAGACGGCCAGCGAGGAGACGATGACAGGCCACTGGGCGCACTGGCGCGAGAGGGCGAGGCGCTCAAGCCGGGCCAGCACGTCGCGCATCAGCTCCTGCGCGAGGGCGGGCATCTCGGCGCCCAGCTGGCCGCGGATGAAGCACGGGGTCGGGGCGACGGGCGTGCCGTCCTCGGACGTGGTGACGAGCCCCGCCGCCGCCATCATGTGCGCGACGGTCGGGTCCAGCGCGCTCAGCGTCGTGTCGCCGCCGATGTGTACCAGCACGAGCAGCTTGAGCGACTGCTGCAGGATGCGGGCGTGCGGCGCCGGCAGCTTCTTGTACAGCACATAGATGTCGCGCAGGATGCGCAGCGGGGAGCAGAAGAGCGGGAAGTGGCGGAAGTGCGAGTCGACGAGGTCCGTCAGGTGCGCGTCCAGGCTTTCCTTGAGGTCCGCGGTTGAGGCGAGCACGGCGGGAAAGACGGCGTGGTGGCAGGGCGTCCCGCCCGAGGTGGTCGAGCGCGCGGACGGAGGCCAGTTGTACACGATGTGCCGGTGGTAGAGTTGCTCGACGTCGGTTGTCCACACTTGGCGTACTCTGCGGTAGAGATAGGGCCCGAAGCCTAGGCTGAGCTGAATCGTGTACTCGGTGGAACTGACAGTGTAGCTGCCAACGCCGAGAAACGAGTCGAGTGAGCGGGCGCTTGGATGCCAACCAAGTCGTTCTACCGGAGTCAGCGAAAGGCGCAAAAGGGGTAGACCCGTTAAATGAGATTTGGAGTTGAAGAGATCAATCATACCAGAAAGGAAGACCGTAGATAAGTCGGCCAACAGTTTCTCCCGGCATGGATGGTTAACAAGATCACCCTTGAAGTGTTCAATACAAGACTTGCAGGGGATACCAGGGTCACACTAGAGCCAAAGTAAGCGTAAGTTACGGAAATCAGCAAATGATATCTCGAGTTCGCATACTCGTTCTTTGCGCTTTCTGCAGTTGGAGCAGGCCTTGACAACCCGCATGAGTGCGGCATTCTTCCTTTGATCTGGGGTGAGCCCACGGGTTCGGCCTCGTTGACGTCTTCCACCATTGGGCCCGGCTCCGGATGGAACTAGTCGGCGAGTGCTGGTGTTGACCTGGTACTGCACCCATCCCAAGTTTGAGGGCGAGGAGGTAGAGGTGGAGGTGGAGGTGGCGGTGCTCGAGCGGGCCCGAGGATTACGTTGGGGAATGGCAATTCCGCGAGGGGTCTCAGTTTCGAGAGGAGGTTCATTGATCTGTGGTATCTCAACCCACGAGGAGGACGAGGAGGTACTGCTAGAGCTGGTCCGAGGATTGAGGTGAGGGATGGTGATTGCACTTTCATTGTCCAGGATGGGCTCAATGGTTGGCAGCTGGTCAGCCCACCCCCCCAAACTATCGAAGTCTTGATGGAAAGCCAGCGGGTTGTAAGGGTCGAAGGACTCGGTATACACTCTATCATTATCACATTCGAGTGGGAACGGGGAGTTGGCGAAGGTTGTCGTGGATGCAGCAGAACTGGGCCACGAGAAACGATTATCAGAGATTGGGAACTCCTCCACAGACGGAGGCGCAGATGGAAAGTCGGAAGTCACGCTTTTGCTGGTGTCCACCTGCAACGAGCCCCTCATCCCCGTGAACCTGGAATCGCCCTGAAAGAAGAGGTCGAACAGCTCGCCATCCCCCCATACAACCGGCTCTTCCCATCCATCGCATGCAGGCGGACTGCAATTAGTATCGAAAGGTGTCACATGATAGGTTGCCATGCGAGGGCGCTAGTGAGCTTTGCACGGCCAGACAGCTGGGGACGTCTATCGTTCGCTGCGAAGGAGTAGCTTTGGGTGTTTGCCTATCCGAGTAATCCGCCGGTGGTGGACTCTTAGCGACTCCCTGTGACTCTCCCTCCCACTGACTCTCCGGGATGATATGCCTATGCAAGTGCGCGAATGAGAATATCGGAGAGCAAAAGGAAATATTGTTGAGAAACCACAGCTGTCAGATATGGGCTAGAGAGGGCCAGAGATAGTCTGCAACTGTTGAGAGGGCAGGTCATGCGAGGGGCCTGATGTTTTTTTATCACTGCACAGGCACCTGAATGGGGCTGGTTAACGACGAGGCAGAAGCAAGGCAACCTTTGCCTCGAATCTCAACGGAACACCCCGACCCAGTCACACAAGGCGGGCTTATCACGTTGAGGCTTGCAATAACAGCAATCGTAATTGTAATTATCCTCAGCCGCGAGTCGTATACAAGGGATATGGCACTGGCACGAGCCTAGTCGCCCACATAGTGCCAACGCAGGAGTCATCTGGGACTACACACATTGACCGGAAGCCCATTTAGCGGTCACCGCCATGCGGCCCTGTGTTTACGCTGCACATATCGCGGAACTTGTTACGTCTATCATTAATTTCAAAGCAGCTGCTTCAGCAGGTGGCGGTCAGTGTCGGCTTCCCCGCCAAACTCGGTAGTTTGGACCAAAGACAAAGCCTCAAATTGTCACAACCCCCCATTCCCACACTCCATTACTGAGTTTTGGTACCTTATTCGCCAGAGAGTCGATGGAACTAAGAGGGCTGAGGGCTGCTGTTCCTAGAGTATGCGCTTTGAGAGGCTCTGCGGCTAATGCCGGATCCTTGCAAGGCTGTGGAAAGCCTCGGAACCGGGCGTTCTCGAGCAAAGGAAGCATTTCCTCATTTTCCGCAGAAAGGGCCTCATAACGGCCGTAATGACCGCCTACACCAAGGCGTCTGCTAGTAGAACTCCCGCTGTCCATCTCACCTCGGAGGATTTTAACTTGAGCCTTAAACACCTTCCACAGCAGATACTTATCCAACTCGTCGTCGTCGTCGTCGTCATCATCATCGCCATCTTCGCTATCTCCTTCCTCGTCACTAATATCGCCCATGGCATGGTTCCGAGCAAGGTCAAGGAGGGTTGCCACGAAAGCTTCTTTCATATATGCAAAGCTGAAGTCATCCGTGATATCCGCAATGGCACCGCAGAGTGTTTTAGGAAACTCGATCGCTGGCTTGTTCTTGAGCTTCTTCCTCCAGTACTCGGCATACAGTGTTCTCTCTTCCTAGGTAACTGAGGTCAGAAAACGCCAAGCGTGCTTTGAACGCTGAGGTCTACCTACCTTGTTTGGTTGAGGGAATAGATACTTCCGGTCAAACCGGCTGGGTCTCTTGGACAAGCCAGGGTCAAGCTGGTCCACTGACCACATAGTTAATCATATGGACCTACGACACCCGCCACTACGCCAAAGAAATAATACTTACAATGGTTTGTCGTTGCAATCATCAAGATTCCTTGAATATATTCGTTAGGGTATGTTCTCACAAGTGTAAATATAGGGAATTTTAAATCACCGGCATTATTCTCCAAGCCATCCACTTCATTGAAAAAATAACTACGAGTCATCGGAGTCACGATGGTGTCAATGTCTTCGAGCACCAAAAGACACGGCGTCATTGCTCTTGCCATCTGGAAGACTGCTCGAATATGGAAGCTTTGGGGTGCGGACTTGACATACAAAGTGACGACTGGGGAGTCACGATGGTAGAGAGTCCGCATGAGGGCTACGTCCAAGTTAACGAGCTGAAATACTTTGATACCGATACTCCGAGAGCAAATAGATTAGGGGAAAGCTGACGCACCTTTCAGCGAGATGGTCTTCCCGTTACCAACCGGACCATGAAATATAAGACCGCGCTATTTTGAATGTTAGCAACACGCTCTTCGTCACTTGAAAACCCGACCTAGATCCTTAGAAAGCTTCCAAGTCTCCCAGCGCTCTTTAAAGCCAGGCCTTTACCCAGCCGAATATTACCAGTGTCTCTTCGAGTATCTTATTACATCCACTAGCATAGCCATTCGGCACCCAAACGCTCTTAGTGAATCATTCTCAACGCGTTAAGGTCCAGATATGAGACGTGGTTAGCAAAGAGATAAGAGACAGAGCATACCTTCCATGGCACACCGTATTCATCGTATATATCCTTACCTACTTCCTGTGAACAAGGTAAACTGGAAACTGATCCTGCATGTGGAAACCTACTGTCAAAGAACTTTCCACTGACTTCCGTCAATGCCTTCTTCATCTTCGGGTCCAAAATAACATCATCCCAGGATGCCTTTTCAACTTGCTCCCATAGCTTGGTGCTTCTAGACCAGAACCCATCGAATACATATATTGCCGGGACTTCTTTAATCAACCATGCTCCAATAGAAGCAAGAAGAGCATCCGTAATGACAGAGTGTGAAAATGTAGTTTCATCTCCTCTGGGTTCCTTGAGAATGTATTGCACGCTCCCGTATCCGATCCTAACAGTGTAGAGGATGAAGTCTTCATTGTTCCACTTATAATGATACTTAGCAAAGAAGATATTGTCCGCAAGGAACCCAGACCCTCCACGGTGCGAAGGGCCAATGAAGCCGCGCCACCGAAGGACTGGTTCCGAATCTTTATCCATATCAGCGGTAGCAAAACCGGCAGCCGCAAACTGCAGGAGGTTGCAATTTGAAGATGGCACGCTGGTTACGATCAGATCTGGGTGTTTCTCGCGGAGCGCCGCGGTGAGCTGGACGTCCAAGTCGACCGTCTTGCCTGAAGTGCCCTTTTGATAGTCATCGAACAGCCTGGGAGGATGGCTGTTCTCATTTTCGATGATGGTGAAGGTCTCAGAGAAAGCCATGAGTGTAAAGACGACTGATGTTAGGTCTGGAATGGGTTGTGTATTGTAGGGTTGATAATGGAAGCTTAGGAAAGGTTCAACGGAAGCGACTCCTTTTAACCAATTAAGACGGAACTAGTGTTGGTTGCTCAAGGCGGCAATCAGATAAATGAGAGCTTCCTGGATGCCTATCCTGGTGGTCTTGGCCGTTTGTAGAAGACAGATTTACCTACCTGTGATCGCCTCGCGGTACTGCTGTTCGGAGGAATATGTAACCTCTCCTTAGCAGCCATGCCTCTGACTCCGCCTCTCCTAGAATTCTCACTTGCATCGATAGAGTTTGGTGGCGGATGATTCAGTCCGATTCCATTGGCTTGGTGAAGGCAACACCGAGAAGGATCCTGTGCCAGTGTACCAGTCTGAAACACGGATGTCATGTCTGCGGGATGAGCCCCCAGTGAAGCAGGCATTTTCCTGGGGCCTCGTGGTGGAACACTTTGAGTATCCCGCCGTGACACCGGCCGCAGTTAAGCCTGTGCCCCACGGCCCTGCGCGTGAAATCCTGGACATCGGGATGCAGTCCGGCTGCAGTCTGGGGTTGGGGTTGAAGAGCCAATAGCTGTGCGATATCACTATCAAATGCAGAAAAGGCCGTCAACCGGGCTTCCAATCACGCTCGCATCTGGAGGTCAAATACTATAGATACTGCACAGCTTTGTGATGCAACAGCGCCCGCCTGCACCGCACACCCGTATATCTTAGCGACGCTTCCTCTCGAGGTTTACTGTCGCACATCGTGAACACTGCCTCGAACTATCGCGTTGACAACAGGAAACAAAGCAAAGCGAATGCCCCGTGCTTGCCCAGCCAATGGCTGCCGCATGGTTTTTCCTCGGCATGCAGGCACGAGGTCATCTCTCACAATTTATTCCCACTTCGACCGCTAAGAGCAGGTCCAGTCGATGATGGGGATTTCTCCAATTCCTCTAATGGCAGGAAGAGGCTTTCATCGGATGACTTTGTTTTTTAAAACCCTCGCCCTTGCTTCCTTCTCTCCAACTTAATTCTTCCTTCCTCTCTTCCACACAACAGTTTTTGCCCCACTAACAAAACGGCCCCACTATCGATACTTAGGACTTCAACAACCCCAACATGTCCCCAGCCGCAGTGAATAACGGCGTTGGCACGAATGGCACCGCCCTCAAGGCTACCGCCCGCTCCTTCCATCCAACAGGCACACCCGATCCTTCACGATACCATGCGTCTTCTTCCAAGGAAGCTTTCACTGCCGAAGCTGCGTACGCCGCTCACAACTACCACCCGCTACCAATCGGTGCGTTTTGGGACCAATCTCTCGTGAAGGGCTAGTTTAGTTGACATTTTGTATAGTTTTCTCTCGCGCGAGCGGTTGTTCGGTGTGGGATCCCGAAGGCAAGCACTATCTTGACTTCCTGTCAGCTTACAGTGCCGTGAACCAAGGCCATTGCCACCCAGAACTCGTCAAGGCCTTAACTGAGCAAGCTTCGAGGCTGACACTCAGCAGTCGAGCCTTCTACAACGATGTTTTCCCCAGGTTTGCTGAGTTCGTCACAAACATGTTTGGTTTCGACATGGTTTTGCCAATGAATACTGGTGCAGAGGCTGTAGAGACGGCAGTGAAAATTGCGCGCAAGTGGGGTTATAAAGTCAAAGGAATTCCAGAAAACCAAGCGCTTGTATTTAGTGTACAGGAGAACTTCCACGGACGAACGGTGAGTTTATTGCTAGAAATGTTGACGTCGTATTGACACCTTGTTGTAGTTCGCTGCCATCACTATGTCTACCGATCCGGAATCACGCGACAACTATGGACCTTACCTACCCGGAATTGGCAGTTTCGATCCTGATACAAAGCAGCCAATTCGCTATAACAATGTCGAGGATCTCCGAAAAGTATTAGAAGCGCACGGAAAGAACACGGCGGCGTTCCTTGTTGAACCCATCCAGGGCGAGGCTGGAATAGTGGTACCAGACGATAGCTACCTGCGAGAGGCGAAGGCACTATGTGAAAAGCACAATGTGCTACTGATCTGCGACGAGATCCAGACGGGCATTGCGAGGACAGGGAAACTCCTCTGCCACGAGTGGAGTGGCATTAAGCCGGACCTGGTCTTGCTAGGCAAAGCTATCTCAGGCGGCATGTATCCAGTATCGTGCGTTCTAGGTTCCAAGGAGGTAATGCTCACTATTGAACCTGGAACTCATGGTTCAACTTATGGTGGAAACCCGCTTGGTTCTGCTGTGGCTATTAGAGCGCTGGAACTCATCCAAGAAGAGAACATGGTTGAGCGTGCCGAGAAGTTAGGTAAACTGTTCCGTGGCGGACTGCAGAATATCAATAATCCGATGATCAAGATTATCCGCGGGAAGGGTTTATTGAACGCCATCGTTATCGATGAGAGCAGGACAAATGGACACAGTGCGTGGGACTTGTGTATGCTCTTCAAGGAGAAGGGATTGCTGGTAGGAAGAGCCCTGAAGATTGCGCATGTACGGGATGTATTAAGTCATCATGCTGATATTGGAGGACAGGCGAAACCCACCCACCAGAATATAATTCGTCTAGCGCCACCATTAGTCATCACTGAGCAGGAGATCCAGAATGCCTTGGATATTATTCGAGAAGCCATGGAAGAGCTCCCAACGCTGACAGGGGACAAAGAAAAAGATATTCTCCCTCCAGGGGAGAAGAATGTGCATATTGGTGTTGATAACTAAACCACAGGGGTATATTCATAATCAGTGGCGCATTTACCGTAGTATAATAGTTGTCAAAGAAGAAGCAGATAGCATCTTAGGTGAAAAGGATCGTTTTAGGATAAGTAGGTCAAAGACTGCATATACATCACTAATGGGTGGTCCACGGGCATAAATCATACTGGCAGTGGTGGGCGAGATAGGGGTTTCCTCATTAGGCTGAAATGGCGATCATGGTCTCGTCTCTGCGCGCTACTTGGGGCCAAAACGTCCAGCGGCGCTCGAATTAGAATATAGCTGACACCATTAACAACGGAAATGCTTTCTACTCGAGCAGTGAAAGTTCTAGTGCTGACAGCCACACGTGGCATTCTCTGTTCATGTTTCGGACAATCGTGTCTGTCAGAGTGTTTCAAGTGCGCTCGCACCGTATTTAATGACTGCGATTCCCGTGAGGCTGTTCTTGACTTTGGTGCTCCGTACGACACGCCTAGAACGTGACACATACATTTCAGCAGTGGTACAAATCAGCTATGGTTAAACCTACGTCCTGTCAGAAGGCACGTTCCAAAACCCTCTTCCATTCTGTCAAGGCATGAAAACTTGATGAAGGCCAGGTACCTACGTCTTTCCAGCAAGCCTAATGGTGCAGCCTAGCGTATCTAGCCGTCTGATACGTTCGAGACCCACTTGGTCATCCTGCGGTCGCTCCCCCGCCCGGCGCCAATGCTTCCCGCACCCTCTATGACTCCTCGGTGCAGTGATCGGAGAAAAAATGTATAATACCCTACAGGCGGGGCAGGTTCCCGCGCAGGACAACACCAAAGTCGGATGGATAATTCATGGAGTTAAGGAGGCGACGACAAGGGCAGCATGATGGTCGAACATGCAACATGACAGGGCGTTTCCAGACCGGCAAAGACGGCATATGGCGGTCTGCTCAGACTCACCACCACTACACACCACAGCGTACGCGAAGGCAGCAGAGCTAATGGTGCCCAAAGGACCATGTAGGCCGACAGCGCCAAGGACGATTCCAGTAATCATTGCGGATTTTAAGCAATAGGCGAAGGGGAGACAAGCGAAGCACGGCGTGGTGGCGTCGACGAAATTGCCTTGATGCCACAGTCGAACCAAAAAGGCCACCAGCCTCGGTACCACGGAAGTTGCAAACCACCGATGATCCACTACGCCATCATTCTTTGACATGAACCCCAGATCGTTCTGGTCCCCGGCCAATAACATTTCTTGTAATCCGAGTAATGCACTTCGGCATTAGCAGCACGGGAGGCGGATTTACTGCAGTCACTTACCTCACCACACCGAGGTATTTGTACCAGGCTCCCACCCACTATATGATTCTCCTTCTTCCCTGTTATCAGATCCAGAAGTAGTACGTGAGCATGTCCACTCCCGGAGACGAGAAAGAATGGCGGCTCAACGACCAAGAGGTGGCGGCCGAAAGCACAAGAAACCCTGAACCAGCTGCGACCGACCCATTGGAGGCGGTGGGCACCGAAAAAGAACTGGAAAAAGAACTCAACGTTGACTCCGGAACGCTCATTCGAAAATATCTCTCCCGGTCTGAGAGCAGGGTCACAGATTTGAGCGACGATGTCGTGGATGCAAAGAGCGAAGCTAGTGGGAGGAAGAAGTGGTACCAGCGGTTGAATCTGCTCAAACGGCGCAAGAAGCCCTCAGTTCCAGAGGTTCGCCAGGTATCTCGAGAGTATCATGCGGGGTTCTTCAGTTTGATGACTTTCCAGTGGATGGCACCCCTGATGTCTGTGAGTAAGATTTTAGCTGAGAACCTCGTACGCCACTAACATCGAACTTAGATTGGATACCAACGGCCTCTAGAATTGAATGACATATGGCTCGTTAATCCAAACAGAAGTGCAGATGCATTGGTAGAAAGGCTACAAGCTTCTTTCAAGACGCGAGTTGCCCGCGGTGATAAGCGCCCTCTACTTGGCGCCCTATACGAGACATTCAAAGTGGAATTCCTGTTCGGTGGCTTCTGTCAGCTCAGCTCCAGTCTTCTCCAATCCTTGTCGCCCTTCGTACTTCGATACCTTATAAATTTTTCGGTGGAAGCCTATATTGCGCAACATACTGGGAGGAAACCTCCGAGTCTTGGTAGAGGTATCGGTCTCGTTATCGGCATCACTATCATGCAAATGTGTCAAAGCATGGCTACAAATCACTTCATGTATCGTGGTATGATGATAGGTGGTCAATCCAGAGCCGTCTTAATCGCGGTAATATTCGACAAAGCCATGAAGCTGTCGGGAAGAGCAAAAGCGGGAGGAAAACCACTGGACACACCTCCGCCGGAAATTAAACCAGGGACGGATGCGGAAAGGAAGTGGTACAGGCTAGTGCTGCAGAAGAAAAAGAAAGAAGCCGAAAAGTCTGGCCAAAAAGGTGTTCTAGGGGATGGCCACGGCTGGGGTAATGGGAGGATCATTAACTTGATGTCGACGGACACATATCGCGTCGATCAGGCCTGCGGCATGTTTCACATGATCTGGGCTTCCCCCATTGCTATCATGCTCACCTTAGCTCTACTTATAGTTAATCTAACGTATAGCGCTCTTTCTGGATTCGGTCTTCTAGTAATAACCATGCCGCTACTTGGGCGAGCGGTGAGAAGCTTGTTTAGAAGAAGAATGGCCATCAACAAGGTCACGGACCAGAGAGTCAGTCTCACCCAAGAAATCCTACAGGCAGTCCGCTTTGTCAAGTACTTCGGTTGGGAAACGAGTTTTTTGGCCAGAATATCTGAGATACGAAACCGGGAAATTAGAGCTATCCAAGTTCTTCTTTCTATTCGAAATGGCATTCTTGCGGTAGGCATGTCAATGCCAGTGTTCGCATCCATGCTCTCCTTTATTACTTACTCGCTCTCAAACCACATTCTCAATCCAGCACCAATCTTCTCCTCTTTGGCGTTATTCAACTCGCTTCGTCTTCCCCTGAACTTCCTACCCATGGTCATCGGACAGGTCATTGATGCATACTCATCAATCAATCGCATACAAGAGTTCCTTATGGCAGAAGAAACACAAGACGACATTGAATGGGACCGCAGTAATAAAAATGCAGTAATTCTGAAAAACGCTGATTTCACTTGGGAAAGGACCCCAACTCAGGCTTCAGAGGACATCCCAGGAAAACCTCCACGCTCCCCTAAGCAAACCAAGGAGGCTGCGAAGGCTCAGGAGAAAGCCCGGAAAGCGATGGCCAAAAATGGGGGTGATCAGAACGCCGTCGGCTCTCCAGAAACTTCAAGTACCGTAGAAGAAGAAGAGCCTTTCAAGTTGCACGGCATTGATCTTACAATTGGCCGAAACGAGTTGCTTGCAGTCATCGGGACTGTAGGTTCTGGCAAAAGCTCTTTGCTTGCAGCACTGGCCGGCGATATGCGAAAGACGAACGGGGAAGTCACTATGGGTGCCTCGCGTGCGTTCTGCCCGCAGTATGCATGGATTCAAAACGCTACCGTGAAAGAAAACATTGTCTTTGGGAAAGAGTTCAAGTCAAGCTGGTACAACCAAGTCATTGATGCCTGTGCCTTGCGACCAGATCTGGAAATGCTTCCCAACGGAGACCGGACTGAGATCGGCGAGCGAGGTATCACCGTATCGGGAGGGCAGAAGCAGCGTTTGAATATTGCACGTGCCATTTACTTCGACGCGGACATTGTACTCATGGACGATCCGCTATCAGCTGTAGATGCTCACGTAGGCCGGCACATTATGGATAATGCAATTTGTGGATTGCTTAAGGATAAATGCCGTATTTTGGCCACACATCAGCTTCACGTTCTAAATCGCTGCGATAGAATTGTCTGGATACAAGATGGCCATATTGAGGCGGTTGATACTTTCGACAATTTGATGGCTCACAATACCGATTTTGCGAAACTGATGGCTACTACGGCTGTTGAAGAAGAGGAAAAGAAGGAAGAGCATGCTAACGATGACGAAATTGAAGAAGAGAAGAAGGTTGGGAAAAAACGGGGTTCCAAAAAACCCACAGCCGCGTTAATGCAAACAGAGGAGCGAGCCGTCAAGAGTGTCTCTTGGGGCGTTTGGATAGCCTACGTCAAAGCTGCTGGCTCCATATGGGTCGCGCCTTTAATCTTCACACTTCTAATCCTTTCCCAAGGAGCAAATATTGTCACTAGCTTGTGGCTTTCATGGTGGACTTCGGATAAATTTGGATACCCTGAGGGTGTATATGTAAGCTCTGCCTCTCCCTATCTAAAGATATTGCTAACAGTCAATAGATTGGCGTATATGCTGCCCTTGGATTCGTTCAAGCCTTCCTCATGTTCATCTTCTCTGTCTTCCTTTCCGTCTATGGTACCAAAGCTGGTAAAGTAATGCTTCACCGTGCCATCAACCGCGTTCTTCGGGCACCAATGTCATTCTTCGATACAACTCCGCTTGGGCGCATCACCAACCGATTCTCCAAAGACATTGATGTCATGGACAACAACCTCACAGATGCAATGCGCATGTACTTCATGACTATGGCTATGATTATATCAGTCTTCATCTTAATTATTGTGTATTTCCACTACTTCGCAATTGCATTAGGCCCGCTATTCCTTCTCTTCCTCTTCTCAGCAGCATATTATCGAGCCTCAGCCAGAGAAGTCAAGCGTCACGAATCTGTGCTCCGGAGCAACGTGTTTGCACGATTTTCCGAAGCCGTTTTTGGCACAGCAACAATCCGAGCCTATGGTCTACAAGATCGATTCTCTAGGTCGATTCGTGAAGCCATCGATGACATGGACAGTGCCTATTATCTTACTTTTGCCAACCAAAGATGGCTTAGCGTTCGACTAGACGCGATAGGGAATGTATTGGTTTTCACGACTGGCATTCTCGTTGTCACTTCTAGATTTTCAGTCTCTCCGAGTATCGGCGGTTTAGTCCTTTCGTATATTCTCTCTATTGTGCAGATGATCCAATTCACTGTGCGACAACTTGCAGAGGTCGAGAACAACATGAATGCCACAGAGCGCATCCATTTTTACGGCACTGAACTAGACGAAGAGGCACCGCTTCACCTGGGAGGCGTGCGACCTACCTGGCCAGAACATGGCGAAATCATTTTTGATAACGTCCAGATGCGTTACAGAGACGGCCTACCACTAGTACTTCAAGGCCTCAGTATGCACGTCAAAGCAGGAGAGCGCATTGGTGTGGTTGGCCGTACCGGTGCAGGCAAATCCAGCATTATGAGCACACTCTTCCGGCTGGTAGAGCTGTCTGGTGGGACAATCACCATCGATGGAGTCAATATTAGCACCATTGGCCTCCATGACCTAAGATCGCGTCTGGCAATCATCCCACAAGATCCCACGCTTTTCCGAGGCACGATCCGGTCGAATCTGGATCCATTCAACGAGCACACCGACCTTGAACTATGGGCAGCGCTCCGTCAAGCCGACCTGGTAGGCTCAGACACATCGATGGACGACAAAACGGGTCGCATCCATCTCGATAGCATTGTCGAAGAAGAAGGGCTGAACTTCTCACTCGGACAGCGGCAGCTCATGGCTTTAGCCCGAGCGCTAGTGCGTGGCTCTCAGATCATTGTGTGCGACGAGGCAACCAGCTCGGTGGATTTTGAGACGGACCAAAAGATCCAACGCACGATAGTGGAGGGTTTCAAAGGCAAGACATTGCTATGCATTGCTCACCGGCTGAAGACGATCATCGGGTACGATCGTATCTGCGTTATGGATTCCGGGCGCATTGCCGAGCTGGACACGCCATTAAGCTTGTACGAGGCTGGCGGAATATTTAGGGGAATGTGCGATCGGAGCGGCATTCGCAGAGAAGACTTTGTTGAACACGATACAACTTAATAGATAATTACGATGGGAGGGGCATTTTCCGGGAGCTGTTTTTGGGTTTCGAATGGCGCGACTCAATCTCTTGAAACATTTTGCGCGGCGTGGCTTGGGCATGGATAGAGGCGTTATTGTTTCGTGGCCCGCATGGCGCCTTTTCAGTGTTGGGGGCTCTTGATAGGCTTAGTTCCAAGAGTCCACTCCAAAAGCAGAAGCTGCATTCTTAATCTCCTGCGAGTCAATCATGAATTCTGAGCTGATCAGTGATGCAAGACAGGTTCTGTCAAGGCGAACGCGCGAACATGCAAAGTTGCTGATCTGCGAAACTGCGAAACTGCGAAACTGCGAATCCGTATCCTTGAGCAAAGCGGTTGTGGCAAGGAGGTTTGTGACATAGCTGTGGCAAGCAGCTATTAATACGCGTAGGTTTTCTCGACTCATGCAATTAATACCGGGGAAGTATAGCTGCAAATGGGCCCAAGGTTCTGGAATGAACATGGCTTTGTTTTGGCGGCTTAGCCTCTACTGACAATGCTGGGCAGGTCGACGCTAGCGCAAGGGACCTGAAGTAGTCGTGGCGTCGACTGGCAGGCGGGGGTTGGTGAGAGTGGTAAGTTAGTGGTAGTGGTGGTTCGTTGGCGATTACGCTGCTGCTCAGCTTCTGCCTTATCCCGTCCACGCTGCCCACGCTGACCACGCTCGTCGCAGTGGAGCCGGGCTTTGGATGTCCATGAAACGCTCCGGAAAGGCAGAGGCGATTGCGCGTTGACCCTCCGCCTGTAAAAGAGGACCGGAGAGGGGGGAAGTTAATTATGCTCTAACTCGGTTGGGATAGCAACAGGGGGTTTTAGCACCCCCAGCACCCCCAGCCAACGATCGGCCACGGGGAGACCTTGACGGCTTGCATGGCCATCGACCCTCCCCAAATTCAATTATCGCCGCTGCCCAGCCTCTACCTTCCTTTGCACCGCGCTGCTCTGCCAGTTCTGCCTTCTCCTTCCTCTCCTTATACCATTGATTCCACTCTGAACTTTAGGAGAATTGCAGCTGGCGTTGGGCGATCACTTGTCGGCATCGCAGCATTGCTCCAGGGAGACCGACCTCCAATTTCCACTCATTTCACGAGCGATCCTCACGGGCCTCTCAACGTCACGACTTTTGGAACTCAGATGTTGAGGACCACCGTGTGATCTTAGTCTAACTTTGACAGACGCCTATCCGTTTGTTCATTTGAACTTTCGCACGGCGACAGCCCCAGCCACAGCCGTTAAGCTTCATCGAACCCTTTTTCTCCACCACCTCCCTATTCAATATTCGGCTTCCCTCTTTTACGACATAGTTCACGCCTCGCCAACACTCCTCTACACTATCATCAGCCTTCTCCATTGCCGCCATAATGTCTGCAGACGAGAAGACAACCTTCGGCGCCGTCGTCGAGACAACTACTCCCACCCGCCTACCACAACCAACTCCACCCCACTTACGCTCTGCCCCCTCTCACGAAAGTACCCTCTCCACTATACCATCCATCAAGTCTACACCTGTCACTCCAGGAGAAGGACACGATCCCACAAACCCATACTCCGCCTTCTACTCACACCCGGACGCTCGTCGCTCGATGGACGAACACACGCCTCACAGCAAGACCCATCTCGAGGTCTGCGAGTACGATCTCGAGTCAGGCAGCCCCATATCAGCCACAACCACCGTCTCGCCACCAAAACTCTCGGTCGACGGCAGGGTGAAGGAGTGCACAATGTGGCCGTCGAAGCAGACGATGATGCAGAGAGCAAAGGCGAGGAAGCGAGAGCAAAGCTGCGCGCCCTTTCGAAATCTGACCAGGAAACAAAAGCTATGGGCTAAGGTCTTCATCGCCCTGTTCGTGGTAGCAGCTGCGGTCGGGCTCGGTGTGGGCATTTCAAGGGCTGTAGGTGGTGGTGTTTGGGCAGGGAATGGCCACAACAAGCAGATTCCTGCCGGATCTTAATCTATGAGCCATCCTCTTGAGAGTATTGTAAGTCCGTACATACAAATCGTCTACATAGAAAAGATTGCTAACGAGGCTGTAGTATTTACAACACATTATTCGACCTCCCCTAGTCGCCTAACTTGCTCCGGGTTATGTTCATAATGCCGCTATTATCGATACGGCTCTTCCATCATATTCTAGACGCTCTTGTTACCAGACATGCTATCGTCTCATTACTGGTGGTTCCGGTTTTTAAAAGCATATACATCACTCCCGGGTGCTCGGCCATACTTTCGGAATACGACGATGATTGAATTCTTATCCACTTCGCATGGCGTTCGGACGGAATACCTTTGGATAGGACATGGCGTTTACCTCTTCTACATCCTCTCACAAAACGTGCCACTCGAGCCCTACACAAATATACCAGCATCCACAGACATACGTGCCTATTCTCTCAAATACTTTACGGCTCAGCATAAAGGCCCTAACGACTCCCGTTCTCACTATACAGCGTGTTTTTTTTTTCTTTCGGATATCCATTTATTATTGTGAGCGTAATTCAGAGGCCTTCCTGTTGTGCCCCAGTCAACGCTTTCCTAATGCATTTAATTTCCTGTCTTACTGTAAATACTCTTAAGCACGAGCTGTTGTGAGACAAGAGTTGGGCATATGAGTCTTGAATGAGACGGATTAGTATATGTACCAGCGTTCTAAACGTTACAACGAGTAATAGAGAGTTAGCGAAACATTCAATGCTAGCTATTAACGGTAGCGGAAATTGCAAAAGCCGGTTTTTCTTTTGTTTGCCCTAATATTCTCGATTTATGAAGCTTATCTCAGGGTTGGTGAGAACGCGTCACCGCGAAGATCAATGCGTGATTTGGAAGTGTTTGAGCGTGTTTTATCTTTGACTAAATCTAACATGTCTAGGGCTCTTGTCCCAATCTATCTGATGTGGGCCTTGGCGGCCCATCCCGGCTTGACGGTATGGCCTCCGTGCCTAAAATTCGGATGCCGGCGGAACTCGAATGGAGCTAAGATATAGAGGCTTTCCCTTGCCAGACTCTTAGATTACTTAACTTCATAGCCCTCCTGCTGGGAGGTTCCAGGGAACGGAAAGCTTTCTGGCTGTACTCAGCTAGTCCGAGTCTTTGAGTCCCACTAAAAGCCGTTGCAGACTTGGAATGCACCTAGTCGCAATGATCGATAAACTATTACCGACATGTAGGCGGAGGAGCTCTGGGTAAGTGCAGAGTGTTTCTCATTTGTGTCGCTAAACGGCAGTATAGTTGAAATCCTCTTCATGTAGAATAGTAGGAGATCATTGGGTTTTCTTATTCCGCTGTACATATGTAGAGTTTAATGATAGAGCTAATGATGATGATAGGCATCGCCATCGGACTTAGTGAGGAACTTTATCCTAAAGCTCCACTAATGGAGACCATTAAGATGCGTTGGCGTTTATCATTATTCTGATGGCCTTAACCGAAAGCGTTGTCCCGGTTTCTCTTCCATTCATGGGATAAATGGCCTATAGCAAAACTTGAGTCAATTGTCTTCCAGGATAGCGACAATCCACAACACGCAACTGATAACAGTCCTAAGTATGGAGTAGTAAAGATTGATCTCTACGTAAGCTAATAGTAAGAATACTTACCGATACTCTGAACGCAATTTCTCCGACGCGCAATTATATTCACTCTTGGTTGCCAACTAGCAAGATGTATACGCAGTCAACGGAAAATATGAAGAGTCAAGTGGTAGATCTATACGCTGCCTTTCTAATCAGCGGCCTTCACTGTTGTGATCGTTCAATAGGATCCGGGCGCGTATCGATTTCTATTAGCGATATGGCCGTACGATGGGCATAGTACGATATGCGATAAATTCCACGCAGCCAAAAACATTTTGGTAAAGACGGTGATGCCAGACAGCAGAAATCATATTCAAGGCAAGTTTCTAAAGCCGCCTACATCATGGCTAGGGCTAGAGCTAAGAGCTGTGGCAAGGAATTTTTTTTGAGGCGTCTGGCTGAACTGTTGACCCTCAGTGTGGCGTAAAATAGTACCATAAAATCTCCAACCCTAGTGGACTGGACTCCAGCAACGCCTAACAAAACTCCGGCGGACTTCTGAAGCATATTCATTAATTCAATCTCAATATCCACCAGCTCCTTTTTTTCAACTTGAACGTCGAGTTCTTTCTTGTCTAATTGCTTATCAACGCAAGCAAAAAATATCTTTGTATTTTCTCAACGGAATGTCGAGGCCAAAGAAGAGAATTAGGTCCAGGAGCGTTTCTTAGCTCTCGGAATGCTCGTATATCCGCGAGTCATGAACACAACACACGAAATTAGTAAAGGCGGCTATGCTCAGCCTCGCGGACCCAGTATTATTTAAATCCAATTAATAGTACCTCTAATACTCTCATCTCTTATTCTTCGGGATGAAGGGCATGGATGTGTTATCTCTTGTGGCCAATCTCTTTAGTGTTTTCACGTTTATTATCGCTCTCGTGGTCCCTGTGCTAGCATTATACGCCCTCACAGTCAATGCCCTAAAGGAAATTGAGATCCTCCAAGCCGAGTGGAATAACTCAGGCAAAGAAATCATATTCCTTTTGGAATACTGGGAGTCTGAAAGGCTGCAAGAACTCCCGAACTTGAGAACTGCCTTCGAGGTCTCCGGGCATCACTCGATTCACTCGCTGAGACAGCGCTTTCTATATACCGCGAAATTAGTGAGCTGAAATCGCGTGTACAGAGCGAGTCGGCATTTAACCTAAATCTATGGAACCGCTTGCTTTAGATCTGCAAACGACAAGCTATTCTAGAGAAAATAGCAGAGTTCTCAAGAAGACAGGGGCTCATTCATATACAGCTAAGCCTTTTGTTAACGTAAATCCTGTCTAGTCGTTTTCGGTAGTTGCAGGTGCAGGAGTTAATTTGATGATTATAGCAAGAGTATATCCCAGGAAGTTGAGGCAAAGAGATAAAAGGATCTTCTTGAGAGTATTACATTGGCTCATACCAACCAAGGCATGTTGTCTCAAAAGCAGTCTGAGCGAAATACTTCCCTATCAACGACCTCCTATTCGAAACATGGAAACCTGCAGAGTGGAACGACTGAAGGCCTTGTTGTTTAAGCAACCGAGTTGCAAACGACATCCAGATAAATGAGGCGGAGTGGACGTGCTAAGTGGACGTTGTTTATATGTAAGATTCACAGTGTGATATAAGGTCAGCAAGAGAAAGAAGGATAACTCAGTGGGGTGTTTAGGTAGAGCTTGTTTTTTGTATATCTCGGGGACAGCGAAAATGCCTTACCAAGTATGGATATTCTAAATTAGCGACAAATATTGGGGCGCTCTCTTCTCAGAAGTAGCTTGAAAACTAGTCAGATAAAAGTAGATCATCGGCGGACGGGATTCGGGATCGATTGGTTACGAGTCATGACATGACTCGAAGAAGATCGCAAGAGCCATTTTCCTTTTCACCCTTTTATGGAACGTCTTTTCGCTGAACACCCTTGCAGTATGTCCTACGTCAAACTGTTTTGTACATCTTAACTTGTTATACTTACAAGCAATCATCTGATCTCTTAATCTTCGCCATGCCTTCCTAATCAAATCAACACAATAGCCGACAAGGCGCACATAGACAGCTCAAGTGACCTTTTGCTCATAGCACTCATTCGCAGACGCTCGGCTCGGCACCCTAACCTGGCCTGATCAAACGAACGTCTCAAGGGTCAATGTCTTCTGAATATCCACAGTCTCCGAGAAACAAGCGAATTTATCAACACCATGAAAGACATCGAGCGGTTTTGCAGCACCCTCGACTACTCCTCACATGCTGATCCTGTCGATGCAATCTGGGCCCAGGTATATCCCTGGTTCGGCGTCTGGCTGTGCTCGCTCTCCACCGTTTTCTTCGCTTCCGACTTCATACATCATGCTATCCTACGCGCAATTGAGCAGAAATTCAATTCCTATTCGGCCCTTAGATATTCAAGTTCATCCCGACCCACGACTTCGGCAAATAATGTTATAGCCTTTATTCTCGCCTCCTTGGGCCTTGTAGCCAACTCATTCTGGTTCGTCCAAGCTGTCGCCAATTATCTAATCAAATTCTACTGCGTAGCGGATCCACATTGGGAGGATTCGACTGATCTGTGGGCGAACATCGGAATTTTCTTAGCTAGCCCATTGCTCATCGCTATTGTCGCATGGCTCAAGACAGTTGTCAATCTTTTTCTGGCACATTGGAACCGACACTTATCAGACGTTCATTGGCATCCCTTTCTTGGGCTACATCTCATCCTTTGGGCATTAATGCTTCCCTTGGCCATCGTAATACTTGTCCCTTTTAGTCTTGTCATGCTTTGTATGGGGAGGAGTCTTAATGATGTCAAGGGAAAGATGCGGGATGCCTTACAGTGGATAGATATTAATATTAGGAGAGATCAGGTGCAAACGTTTCCATCGTCGATTCAGCATGAGCGGAATATCGCCGAGAGGTTTAGCAGCAGTGATGAAGAGCAACCTTTATTAACTCCTAGTGAGAGTCATGTACCTCGGTACGATGGATCAGTTTCCGAACCCTCTCCATATGCTGCGAAGCGAAGAGCTTAATTGACTGTCTCAAGCTGTATTAGCTTCACCACTTCGTTAATGTTAATGTTAATGTTTATATTAAGTGGGTTGTACGCAATGCCAACATCAAAACTCACTGCTCCACACGCCATTATATAAGTCTTATTGGTTCTATGCGCCCAAGAAGCGAACATATGCGCCTTGATCTGGGTAATTTCGCTCAAGGGGCATCTTCGGAAATGTCTGTTTCGGCCCTTAGAAACCTTTAAGAAGGACGAATCTTTGCAATAGTAGTAGCAATAACTTAGCATGGGATCTCATAACGGCCAATCTAACATTCAGTAGGTATTTCGGTTTAATTTTATCGTAATAAGAAAGGATGGACTAGGAAGATTTACCGCTAAAGGCTATGGCGAAGTCAGTAAGAATGCTAGGAGCTAATAACCGAAGCAAACCGGCGGTACAAACTTCGTCTCCTTCCATTATTGCTCAATTTATTCAAATAGTCAAACTCTGTTGTAGATTTGGCTGCACTATGAATAAGCCGGAGTGCGTTCCGTATTCACGATATAAGTCAAATCCCCCAAACCTTTTTTCATACAGTAACCCTAGAAGTGGGAAGTCCTGGATTTCTCAAGAGAGCCCCCCTCTCCGTTTTCACGTATCTCCCCGAGCACGGCTTTTCAAATAGCTCAGTGACAAGGCTAGGGATGATAAGACGAGCCTGAACTTGACGAACATAGTCTGAAGCTGTCAAAAAGGCGAGGATGGTGAGAGCGGTCTCGATAAGAGTGTAGAGCACGGCTTTGGAGACTCTAGTAACAACGACCATGTAATGTGGCTGGCCCTAAGTAGCGAGCCGAGAGCTAGGTACTGTCGTGTATCGGTATCGGTCGGAGCAATACGTAGCTCATGCTTCCCGCTCAACTAGCACCTTATTCAACTTCATGTCTTTCAATCTTTTACATCAATTCATGATTTTAATAACTAAATTACTCCTAATCTTAGGTACTAATAGTCAAGAACGCCCTACTACGATCATAATGGTTTTCCGAACTCACAAACAACAAGCACCCGTTCTTAGTCTCTTTAGTTAGTATATCCAACGACAGATCCTGTCATTGACAGCTTTCCAGTCTTTTAGCCTTGAAAAGCTGCGCACAATCGCCCTTCCGTAAATTGCTGACTATGGTTGCATGGAGCCGAAAATCAACAATTGTTAGCACAAGCCCAAAACCGTCCGTTGAGCTGGCATGTTGAAATAACAGAACACCACAATCTTGCTCACCAATTGGCTCGTCTGTAATAGTGTTCCAATCACTACAATCAATCTGGAAGGTTGAGTATCCTGCATCCTCATCAACAGCTATCTTCCAGGATGAGCCCACTAGATCCAATCGAGCCTGTACAAGCGCAGTATTACCAAGGGTGACGGTGAGGCTCTCAAAGATGCGAGCTTTGAGATTTCCCGTCGGAGAAGTACTTGGCTGAGGACTCGAGGCATATGCATCTGTCAGCGTCCATACTTCCTCGAATCTTGACTCTTTCTCCGACTAGATGGAGTCAATATTGACCTGTTTAAGGTCTTTACTGCCGGGCTCCCACGAAACTAAGCGTTTAAACTGGCCAGCTGAAGTCTCTATCAAGTATATGGAAAATGGTCGTTTATCTCGTTTCCCTACGCACGCCAGACAGGCTTCATACACGGGCCGTCCAGACAGAAATTCTTCATTAGGGCGCATTAAAAGCTGGATCCGCATGCTGTGGCTAAAAATGGAGTAGGGTGCTTGTTTCATAGTCTCACCATTAAGCTGGAGATTAGAATCAAGGTGAAAATCCTCATAGGCCGCACGTTCGACAGTTGTTGCGTGTGTAAACGCATCTGGAGATCGCGCAAATAAGTCTATTTCAGGGTGGCCAAGCTTCGGATTATTGAATCTACTCGACAAAAATGGTCAGTAATGTATTACATGGACGATAACGACGAGCCTACCTTGGTTCCCATGCGAGTATACTATGGTCCGCGAAGACCCAGAAGATCTTCATTTGCAACCTGAAGAACGCGGATTGTTCCCCTTCGCCATATAGTGTAGGCATATTGATCCCAAATAGACCCATTAAAGAATATGCACGGTCTTCGGGTCGAGTTGTAAGGCGGCCTGCAGCCCACGAGAGCCTCGTAGCCACGCTATAGGAATGAAGATGATCTAGGCTGTTATTCTGCAGTATCTTTTCATCGATATTGGTGATGCAAGAAATACGGTATGATAGAGTAGAGCGAGGTCCGGGGAATTTCCAGTCTTGGTAGAACCAGACCTCCTTCGGGGCAATCAGTTCTTGAAGCGTCCATCCTCTTCGGAACCATTGCGGCATATTGGAACCACATCCACCACCACTCTTGCGGCCGTAAGTCCGCTTAATCCGGAGTGTGCTAGCGTAATCGAGACGTGTACTAAAAAGGCCTTCGCTAGCAAGGTCTTCATTAGTAAGGCCTTCCGTGACATCGAACAAGTATGCTATACATAGCCTGGCGTTACGGTACTATGCAAACATTGAATTGATTGACTCGTAGAGCTCAGAGCTGCTCTTGTGGTCAATACAACAGGTGTCAATCCAGACATGGGTGATGCCAAATTTCTTGGCTTCTCTAGAGCAGCCCCTCACTTTTTGCCACCCTTTCTTTTTAGCTGCACGGTCAAGGTAGGGATGCGATGAAGCCAAGATATTCTCAACTCCAACAATTTGTAACTTTTTCTGCAACTGTTCTATTTGAGACAAAGTAATTGTGCGGTTGCTGACCTCAAGATTCATCATGCCGTCTTTATTCATGCATTCCTCGTTGGCCCCTGCTTCAAGATGGTCCATGTATTTCATCGTCTCCTTTCTAAACTCTTGCAGGGTACTGGAAGGCCTCCCATCTCGAATACTAGAGGGTTGAGACTTAATCCTTAGACGCGCAGGATATCCGCCTCTTTCGAGTTTTTTTATACGGCCTTCTAACCTTTTCTCCATGTCATCCAAACGACAACGTAGTAATTCCAGGCCCTCCTTTTCCGGTGGTTCATAGAGGTCTTCAAACATCACCTCCTCTTCTCCTCGTCGATGTGACAAAGTAGCATACGGCGGCGCTTCATCCGCATTTTGAAAGAACTCAAGCTTGAATGTATTGACATTGAGTAGACGCATATTGAGAAAATAATTTAGATCGCGATTTCCAATAATCTCGGGAATATATTGACGTGAAGAGGCGTGGACACGTAATGCTAGCCTAAGGCTGTGTGTGATTACGCGCCAGGTAGATACGGCGAAGTAGCATATCCGAACTCCCTACAACAACATTAACCAATTAGATCTGTGGTAGAAATTGTCCAACTGCAACCTACACCCCATGTCCCATGCTGTTACTCAGCTGACCCTTGCGGCGCTAATTCTTTTTCAAACCTCCAGCTTTGGTGTGAAATTCAATTCAATCAGGTATGCAGCGTATATACCCATTTACCTGATCGGTACTGCACACCGCAGGGGTGATTCACGTGTTCATGATTTATTCAGGAAGAAAGCTGGATGGCGTTCGTGTCGTCGAGTTCTTGCGTCCTGATATCGGACCCCGGAGAGGCGGTTACGATGTGGTAGAGTGCGAGCCTGGTATCGCGGTTTACATTAACTTCTAGGTTCGGGAGACAAGATCCCTAGTAATGGTTGAGGACTCCTGCTTATTTTGTATATAGGAACTCGTCATGGCGAAAGTTAGGATTATGGAAGTAGTGACGGAGTGTCGTCGGCTCAGGCCGGCTGGCGCATGCCTCACCAACAATCGTAGGTGGACCCGCGGTGACACAAACGGTAGTCGTCATGCATAGGGTTACACTGCATATAGCGATTAAGCTGTAGGTATGTTAGGCTTATAAATATATCGCTGTTGGCAGGGGTTTCAGGATCTTCCATGAGACCTATAGACTATAATCGAAATATCACATTATCTTAATTATGAAGTTCGTGATTGAATCCCTAGCAGAGACTGGCCCTATATATAGCCGTTGATGGAAACTGCCTTCATTAAGATTATCTCCGTCTTTGAACCTGTCGAACAGGGTTAACCCCTGTTTTAGTGGATAACCTCATTTCCGAATACGTAACATAGGGGTGGATCTACACTCCCCCCCGTATATATATAGAAGCTGTAAAACGTACTTTCCAAATCAGAGTTCTCATAGATTCACAGAACTCAAACAGCCGTTGCTTCAACTTGAGCTAAGTGATGAGCATGCCTTGAGCTGGGACTAGGCAACCCTGAGCAGATATTTCGGGCCCGGCGTCGCCCTAAACTCCTGACTCGGCCTCCTCCTTCAATCCTCGAAGTAGGGTCACGTAGCATTACATCACTCATCTAGTGTCCTCATAGCGGGAGTGTTGCCTGGCAGGGGTTAGACTTCCCCTCTTGTTGTTTTTTACTCCTTATCTAAACCGTTGCATGGTTTACTTATGACTAACAAGAGCTTGATTCGATCGTCTGTTTGTATATTTTCTATTTGCAAAGATTTTTTTTTGCTGCTTATTTAATATTAGCTCCTACCTTAGTAGAAAACTATTATCATGTGTATTCTATTATTTTCTATGTTTATACACAATATCCCGGGTTGTAGAATCTAACAGTAGATACGAGTTTCGTTAGACATTTCTCCTATAATCCGTCCCATCTCCCGTAGTTTTCAGTAACGATTGGACATATCTCACAAGCTGACTTGCGCCAGATATAAAGTCGAGTTGCTCGCTCACGCAGTAGCGTGGGGTCAATGCGCCTCGTATTGGAATGCTTGTAGTTTACCGGCCTATGGGTAGGTAATGTTTCGCCTCTGAATAACTAAGCCATAGGAGAGTTTCGAAATTAAGTAAACCTATTGGTACATTAAATCTCACAGAGCCTATTCGCCAACAGGAATCGATCCTCTGTGGGGTTTGTAGATCTTGTTGGCGCCGAAGCTAGCGAAGGAGGCGTAGATCTACAGGAGTGGACCAATTGTCGTAAGACGGGGATCGTATTTAGTTAGCAATGAATCCTACCTCATGCTATTCGTTTCAGATGGGGGCTGTTTTAGTACACAAGACTTTCTAGTCAAGTACCATGCTCGCTAAGGGCTGCTTTCGCAGTGCCGTTAAGGTGTATATAAACTAGCCACTATCCTAACTCAAACCCTATTTTCACAAAGCATCCATCTACCCTCCGAACTCCTAGATTTTGTTTTAAACCCAGATCCCAAAAACTTTCTCCAAACAAATCCACCATGCGCTTCATTGTCCTCGCATCTGTCCTTTTCGCCGCTATGGTTGCGGCCAATCCTCTTAATAGACTCGAGTCGCGCGACTGTGTACGTCCGCACATCCTAAAGGCCATATGACAAACTCGAAGAGGCTGACTATGTCGTAACAGAACTGCAACGAGGACGGATGCACTCCTGACTCCCCTCCTTGCTGCGCTAACGGGACTTGCGTGAGTACTCCTTCATCAGCTGAAATTCTCGCCTACTTCATTGTACTGACAGTTGGTTAGTAAATTCGATATTCCGCGGCTGGTCCTCGGAATGGGTGGTGAACTGTGGCATAGCGCCGACGTGCACATGACGTTTGACCTGCTGAGGATGACCTACGGCAATTAAGGCTAGGAGCTGAATAGTCGATGAGAAATAGAATGTAGCGAGTTAATCAATACAATCCAGTTTGAATAAAATGCCTTTCCTCCGCGTTCTAAACCCCCTGACAATCTTTCGTGTTAGGGGTTCTGTGACATGTAGAGACTAGGAATGTAAATAAGCTTCGGTGAGCTAAGGGAGCGGCCCTGTTATGGTCAAATAGTGGCTTAGCTACCTAAGCAGGTGATGAGAGGTTGAGCTGAAGACGGACCGTCATAAGTAAAGCGATGTCTGTGGCTGACCGAAGATGATGTTAAACAAAGTGAGGTTTTGTTAGACCCTGGTTATGCATACGTTGAAACCCATGGCAGCCTAGAGATGTTCTTACAATTTAGAATACACCTAGGCTTTGTGTGAATTCTATCTATTAACAGGGGTTCGCTGGCATCGTGATATGGTGGGGGCGGACATGCGAGGATTGGGACTGGGGTCATTCTTTGGCCTTGAGGGTAAAGTGCCATCCAATCACCCTCCAAATCCGGCTGCAGATCCAATTACCCAAAACCCGAGTTAAAAGGTAAAGTTTCTGCCTAAAGGTCAGCAGGGATACCGTGACCAAAACAAGGGAGGAGTGCGCTAACGTATGAGCCACCCATACGAGTTTGCCGTCCACAAGAACTACCCGCCGATCGCCCCGAAACCCCACCTCTATCATGTCAGAATGATTCAATTAATGGTCACTACTACGACCAGCGTAGACTCCAAGCGGCCTTTATCCATTAGAAACTTGTATGTAACTTTGTAAAAATAGAGAGCTTCCTTAGGACTAGAACTGCAATTCGGGGTACAAGGCTTAATATAAGGAAGGCTGGACGAGGAACGAGTTGCACTAAGGGGCTCTAAGCTCCATGTAGTGGGTTGTATTTTGTATTTTATAGACGTTAAAAAGCGGCAGTCGGTTAACTAAGGTGTCAAGGTCCCGTTAAACCTAAATAGGCATAGTAGTGCGCATGCACAAAATATTGCGGGCAGCCAATTTTTCTGCCAAATTACAGCGGCTGACGGAACGCTTGAAGCTGGAAGGCAAAGTGTGCTGTCGTTGCTAGGCAAGCTTTACCTTGAGGGCTTAGAACATAGGGATGAGCTTAACTGATTGCAGTAATATATGCCCAACACTTTCCTAAGCGAAATAGTTACAGCTGACAATGAATATTTTTATTTCTTCATCCAAACGTCTTTTTTTTTAAGAAATTATATTCTTTCTTACAGATAGAACGCGACAAAGCAGGCGGACTGCAGTCAATTAAGCCCACTCCTGCGTACTAAGCTCTCCCAGGTCACTACCTGCAGGGTAATATGCAACAGGAAAGTTGTTTTAGGATCAAGAACCTTGCGAATCTTAGAGACCAACTCTCCAGCGATTCGTTATTAAATCCTAGGGACCATCTTAGAAACTTCAAGGATCTAAGTCATTCGTATTTATCGTACTTCTGGCCATGGCTAGTACACTTAACTTTATCTACAGATAGCTTTGTCTCCCTTCCCCGTCTATCTGGCTCATATGCTGGGGAAATAATCAGCCGGGTGTGTTCGTAGCGTAGTCTGAGTGTGGCATTTGGATCTGGCCGGCTATGGACGTGTTCAGTAATTTACCGCCCGCGCCAAAAACGAATTAAGTCGTATCGATATCTTGTCGGAGAACGCTAGCGTTGTAAAGTTTGATTATACCACAGTCGAGGACGATAAAACCATGATCACAACATCTATTGTTTATACGTTCCTACTGACTCTGCTTATGATACCGAAGATGAAGGATATAGTAGCGAAATATAACACTCGCCCCATCTTGACGGTCAGCTTGTCTGAAGCCCACTTAACGATAACGTTCCCTAGAAAATCTGCTCGGGAAGGTGGTATCTTCAAAAATAGTCAACATAAGTCCACCACAAACATGCTAGGCCGCTATAATGTTTCTAAGCTGCTCGAAGCCTTCAGTGTACGATAGATGGCAAAAACGCGTCGGCTTCCTCTTACCCGGTCGCTATCAAATATGTTAATTTAAGTTTATGTCATTCATAAGAATAAGAGTCCGAACTAGTGCTTTTATTAATATTAAATTTTGAATATTTAGTAATTAATACTAAATA
>KV749024.1:45626-67090 GCA_001692915.1 Glonium stellatum | reverse complement strand
CGTTGTTTCCTTCCTTATGCTTCTTGTATCAAAATGTCACTTTGCAGGATTTGTTCCCGAGTATCTACAAACTCTGATCAGACCATCTCAATATTAAACTTCTTCCGTAATGGAGTATTCCAGCCGAGTGCATTTGTAGACCTTCGGACTCACGATGCAAGCTGCAGTCTTTGTAACTTTTAATCAAGAGAAGCAAGGAATGGTCACCTACACTGCCTGAATTCATTGGAGTCAAAATTCAGCATGGGTGGTACAAGCCTTTCCCGGCTGGTGATGAAACACGGATACATAACTAATGATAATCCTCTGTTAATATTATGAAGTTCTACTACGGTACGGAAGATTGTCACCCAATTATACAGAGCGTACTTGACACGACATGTGATAAGCGGATTTTTATGCTTTGTGGAGTTTTATGTGCAATTGTGCACTGAAGGGTAGGTGCCTGAAAAAGATACTGACCCAAAACTAAGCAGGGACTCTTGCATCAAAACATATAAGCACCGTTCCTATCGAATATGACTTGGAGTCACCATCGACTTATTCTCAAGCTAAAACCTAGATTGAAGATTGCCTCCTTCATCACTTTCAATGCCCTCGACGGCAATGTATTTCAAATGCCCTCGAGAGTCATTGATGTTGGCCTTGGCAAATCTGACATGCTAGATATAGTTAAGGTACATGCAACAAACGGCGAATCGGCGGACTATACCGGCTTAAGCTATTGTCAAGATTCAGGTAGGAGGAAACATCTGTCAATTGAAGAAGGTGTAAAACCTCAAGTATATATATAAAAGGCAGGTGGCTGGGCCACTGTTGAACCGTTGCCAAGATTCGATCATATTTCCTTACCAGTCTATTTTACTACTGTCGATCAGGAGTTACCCCTGATCTGTTCATTTCAAGTCTTCAACCGTTACGTAACGTAGAGGTTGGATCAACCCTCCACCCCGTGTATATATAGAGGCTGTAGAGCCTACCTTTCGAATCAGAGCTCTCATTCTGCTTTTGCCGTCCAACAGCCACCCCTGATCTACACCGCCATATTGACAATTACAACGTATTTAGAGCGTAGAGCGCACGTACAGCCAAGTTGACAGCTATTGCTAGGGCTCTGGCAAGCAGGATATTGTTCTGATTGAGAACTAATTTGCCGGATGAACGAGTCTAGGAATATCTATAAATCGGCTCACTCAAACTATTAAAGATGTGATCACAGTTACTCTAGCCTTAAAAATTAACTTCCTCCGGGCCGATTGTATATGCATCATCCAGGACTCAACGATTAATATGGAATACAAGATCACTAGGATACGAAACGTCTATCAAAACGCATATGTAACAATTATTGCTGTCGATGAGAGAGACTGCCGTGAGGGTTTCTTAAGCCGCAGTCACCCTCAGATGGATCGGAGACAGTTTCTCGGCCATTTTCAATATAATTTCGGCTACTAGACGGCCATATAGAAAGCATTGTGCTAGAAGAGCATATCCAACATATATCTAGGCTCCATTCAATCAACAACAGGCATATACTCTTCAAGAGCGTCTCATTTCTCCACGCACGCTGGTTTTTACCAACAATCATAACAGGCTATATTGGGATTGTCAGAGCCTGTTAGACGGTCATGGTGGGGTAAGACCGGCACGGGGCGGCATGCAGAGCTATTATTTCAGTCTTGAACGACTTCATCGTGATGTATACCGTTCGCCATGGGCAAGCTCAAGGCTAAATTCTGAGCCCTTATGCTGGGCCCAGCCCCGAACTAAACATCCAACTTTACTGGAGTAGAACCGTTGAAGACTATTCAAGACGTGAAATTAACAAAGACTGCGACAGGATACATGCAATTGCAAGCTTTGCAGAAAAATTCAAGGCCGTAATGCCACCCGAAAACATCTATGTTTCCGGCTTGTGGCTAGATCCACAAATAACTATTCAGGGTTTATGCGTTCTCTAGCATGGCAGGTAAATCTCGATTGTCGGAGAAAAGAAGGATAGCTTCCTGCGGAGTACGTGGCTCCTAGTTGGTCGTGGGCAAGTTTCTATATGGTGTGCAGTAGTATTCGTTTCCGCTAGGAGAACAAAGCTACCAGCTGCTAGGGTATATTGTTAAGTTGGTGCCAGGGTCTTTGTTATACGGTGGGTTGCGGGAAGGGAGTTTCCTTGAAATGCGCGGACCTGTTGGGATCGAAAATGCGGTGCTTGAACATATGGGTACTAGCTTCCTAAAGATATATATGTCTTCCTGAGGACAAGCCGCTGGCCGCTTACTAGGAATGCTGAGTTTATTTGAGCAAAGGACGCAGTTAGTTCCGGTGGAGTCGTCGTTCTTACAACTTTCTACTTTAGCCGGTTTGATCATGGAGGTAGTGCCTGAAGAAATGGGTAGTGTGTTTCGTAGAGTAAGCTATTTCATGGGGAAAATGATTAGTTTCGTAGTTGTGAACCTTGTAAGGTTGTGATAATATAGAGCGGGAAAATTCTCAACGCTTTTTCAACGCTTAGAATATAGAGTGACCGAGTAGTTTACTGTATGGAAGGCTCTGAGAAAATGGATTGCGACTAAGGCCATGCCTAGAGCGCCATCATTAATTGACAAAGACCCCTTGTTATCAATACACTAACATGGATCGAAAGCTTCGAGTGCCCTGCTACATATACGGTGCTAGATGTTTTCTTTTTTAGTCGAATTCATTTATTTGGGGTTGTAGAAATGGCTACTTCGAGAATGGAGGGTTTGCGTAATCAATAGATAGATCCGGAGGTCTCATATTATAGCCATTTGTAGTGAGCTAGTGCTAAGCTTTGTCAAGCTCGGAAGTTCCCATACTTAGGTAGGGTTCTCTTACGTTTTGGCATACATCCTAGGTATTCGCGTGGTATTCTTCTGTTCAGGAACGTGAAGGGTGGGGGACCTGGGGGGTGGGAGGTGCACGGGACACTTCGCTTTCGCTCACGGCTCGACAACACCAAGCCATAGCGCCGCCTTCTGGCCATCGCTCTAGCTCGGCGTCCGAGCTACAAATCCAGTCTTTCTTAGCCAAAGTCTACCTCAGCTGAGACGGAGCTCAGCCGAATCCATGTATTTAGAGAAGAGCAACGCCGTCCGCTCTATCTGCCCCTACTGTCTTGTTAATGATCCTCTCATTGATGCTAATGCTGTATACAGTGCTATCGATTCTTGCATTCAACGTTCAGTTACTTCCACTGCCTGACATGGCATCCCTCCGCCCCTTTGCCCTCAATAAGGATATCTTTAATCCTGGCCTGTACAAGCGCGTGCAATCGGTCTGGTTTGCTGGCCTTCCTAAGGGCGCAACAATTCCTACCCCCGAACTGGCTAAGCAGTGGTGGATGGCATCGCCGGAAGAAAAGGCTTCTTTCGACACTACCTGCCGCACTAACTTCCTCCGCGCTCTCGAGTCCATCGGACCAGACAAATACCAAATACCAATTACCCCATCTCCGGCAATTGCAGAGCCTTTCATTCGCGGGATTACAGAGCAATCGCCCGAAAATGACGAAAGCAGTGCCTCCGTAGCCTTAAGTTTCATCATACTCCTTGATCAAATACCGCGCAACATATTTCGCACGGCCTCCACACTCCCGCTCGTTTACAACCACTACGATGTCATAGCGCTATCGCTAATCAGGCACCTCATCTCCCCCGACAGCCCTGTCCCTCGTCCAGATCACTATCCCCTCTACCGACTCTCTGCCGCCCATCGCTTCTGGCTCTACATGCCATTCATGCACTCTGAATCCCTTGCGGATCACCAGATAATCGCTAAACTGCTTGCGGAGTTTCGCGCAGAGCTGGTCGAAGCAGGGCCGAAGTACGAGGACACGATGACATACCTTGACCGTGGTGCGGGTCACCAGAAAACACACGCGAGCATCGTAGAGAGATTTGGGCGGTACCCACATCGTAATGACGTGCTGGAAAGGCAGGCCACAGAGGAGGAGCGGAAGTGGCTAGAGGAGGGCGGGGAGACATTCGGCATTGGAAAAAGCTGAGAGGGTCGGAGTATCCACTAGTGGATTGGGTGCCGTTTCCTGAAAACGGCTTTTAATAGAGGGGTGATTACTATTTTTGTTATGGACATTTTGACAGCGAAGACACAAGGTAGGTAGGCTAACGCCGCAGGCCGAGCGGCGGGCCCAGTAGCGCTAACGCCATATATTCAACTGAAGGCGACATTCGATTTCTATCTGTGCGTTCTTTATATATAATAGTATCCCCATGGCTCAATTCAAATGATATTCTCCGCAGGCTCACCCATAAATTTTACCATGGATGGGCCCACAGCAATAAATGTGTCCCACGCCGCGTTTCATGCGCGGGCAATAGGCGTACACACTAGGAACCACTCACTAGCTCTCGCTACATCGCGCACACTTGAACGAGCTTCTGAAGCGCTTTGGCACTAGACAAATTGGAGAGTTTTTATGCTTCTCATTGTTTGAGGCCATACATGAGAGCATAAGGATACCAGAGGTTAAGTGTACGTCTTAGTAATGTATCGAAAGTAAACATTTCATTCTTAAAGTCGTTTATGGGTTTAAAGTCGACCATTAACTAAGTTACTCTTATCCACTATTTTGCAAGCTATTCAAATCATCATTCCCCCGCTCTCCTGCTCTTCCCCTCATCCAGCATGTGCAAATTGGATCTATGTTTATTTTCTAGGACAGCCCCTACCTCCGTGTTCGTTTAAATAAACGTTCCATACTCGTCCTACCCTAGGTGAAGTATGAGGATGTTTGGCAGCTCGTCATTAGGCGTTGAGTCTAGAGGAATCCATTCCCTCAGCTCGTATTTCACAACTCTGGCCAGCTCACCTATATGGATATTCACACCAGTGGTAGGTACTCTCGAAAAATCCCGCAGAACCACAATCCTTGCACAAAAGCCACTTTCAGCTCCGCGAGTTAATTCGTACGGCGTAGACAAGGCTACCGCTAAAACACACCGATCGTAACAAAGCCTCAGGCATTATAGACGCCTAATGTCGAAGTAGCTCACCAGGTATACCACTACGTGGATCAAATGAGCGCACTTTACACGTTGCGGATTCCATTATCCGTCAAACACACCGCTGAACAAGTCCTCCGGTATTTGTCCGCTCGTAAATCAAACCCAAGAGTGGGGCACAAGTTGTTTCACCCTTTATGCACAGATGTAGAATTACGTGCCACGATTGGAATCTGTGCTCTATACAATAGCCACTCAGAGGAGGGTAGTGGTGAAAGGTGGGGAAAAGATGCCTAGGTATTCTCCGACTTCTGATTATTAATGGGCTAAGGCAGCAACAAAATTGTCCCCAGGACGCCCGCCTAGGTAGTTCGTATTTCGCATTGATAAGCGGGGTGGCTGGTGCTTCTACGCGATCACGACGAAGAGGCGGAAATATAAAGATAGGACGGTCCTGGTTGTTTTTCCGTTCAAGCCAAAGCACAGCGAGAATCATCTTCAGCAATTCACCAACATTCTCTCAAAGCCTTACCTCTTCAATTTCCAATCAGAACAGCCCCTCCTAAACCGCAACCATGGCACCCTTCGCAACCATCTACACAACAACAAACATGTTGCACGCCCGAGTGACAAAAGCGCTCGCGGCAGCCAATATAAACGGACTGGAGGTCGAGACCGCGCCGAACTTCGTCTACGGCGAGACGAACAAGACGCCCGAATTCCTGGCCAAATTCCCCATGGGCAAGATCCCCGCGCTCGAGACGCCATCCGGCTTCTTCCTCGCCGAGGGCACCGCCATCGCCCACTACCTAGCCGACTCGGGCCCCAAGCGCGACCAGCTGCTCGGCCGCAACCCCGAGGAGCGCGCCCTCGTGCAGATGTGGATTGGGCTGTCCGACTCGGAGATTTTCCCGAACATCGGGGGTGTCATTAGCCCGATGGTTGGTCGTAGCGAGTACGTGGAGAAGATAGTTAATGAGAAGGAAGCGGCGCTTGTACGCGCTATAAAGCGCGTCGAGTCGCATTTGAAGGGCCGGAAATGGCTGGTCGACGATGCGTACCTGTCGCTTGCCGATTTGAGCGTTGCCGCTAGTTTGATGTGGGGATTTAAGTACATGCTTGATGTGAAGGCGCGTAAGGAGTATCCGGAGACTACTAGTTGGTATCTTAGACTGCTGGAGCAGGACGGGGTTAAGGAGGCGTTCGGGGGCGCGCCGGAGCTCTGCGAAGTAAGGGGCCCGCCGTTTGTGAAATAGACGCACTTCAATCCCCGTTGAGGATGGCGATAGAGAATTACTCTTAGAGGTTCTAGTTTTCAGACGTTAAGAGCTTAAACTATGGATACCAAAATATAGTTAAATTCTCCGAATAAAGAATGTGAGCAATGAAAAGAGAGAGCCTGAGGATTATTCAATCAACTCTAAATATAAGGAGAATGGGCACTTCATATACCCTAGGTACTAAATGTAAAACATACCTTACTAATTAACCATACGTAGTTGAAATATGATACGAGTAGAAGACCACGAGAACGTGAGGAATTGGTGATAGCGAAGAACGCAGAATACGAATATTGAATTTTCATCGCACCTATCGTGTGGCTCTAGCTTTGAAGAGATATGAAAACGTTCTTTGAAGGGCTTATAAGCATCTGGTCGGGTTTCAAAATTATGACGTCTTGCGGCACTCGAAATCCAAATTGGACGAGCAGGATTTCAAGTAGGCCAATCAAACTATGACAGTCTCGCCAATGTCACAAAGCCCAATATCTTCTCCCCAAGTAAGGCCCTGTTCCTCACAGGCCTTTTTCCACCTTTTCGGTGGCTCTGTGACATCCTCGTAATGTGCACTGAGGCTGCCCCTGAATGTACCATAGTGCATTCCAATGCTCTTCTTACTACGGATGTCTTTATGCGTGAAGACGGAGTCCTCAGGCGAAGAATGCACAGAAGACATGAAAGAACGCGGAGAGTAGCAACCAATCGGTAATAATGCCAGGTCGAAAGGGCCATAAAGATCGCCAATCTCGGCAAATGCAGGACAAGGAGGTACAGAAGCATTTACGTGTGATGATTCCTCATTAGTAGTCACAGCACAGTATGCGGTATCGCCTATAGAGCTGTCAGTAATCTGTATGTCCCAAAAATAGATGGTATTACCTGCAAAGAAAAGCTTCTTCCCAGTGCAAGAGCTCTTTTGGGGTCCCTCGGATAACGAGGACGATGCATCCGTAGATTGTGTCTCTTCTGCGCCGTCTGTTATCTCCTCCACGATCCAAGAGCACCACAAAGTTGCCCAGAAGTTCCACGGAGCCCTCCCACTGCGATGTTGCGCAGGCGTACATACCAGATTAACGCTGCCAACGCCTTCAACGGATAATTGCACCCCGTCCCACCAATCTAACTCTGTAATTTCTTCTGGTTTTAACCCTACACCCAGGCCCAAAAGGCATGATTTCATGCCCAAAGCGCAGAAGAATCGTAAGTGGCCTTTGCTTCTCATATGTATCTTCCTGACAGTATCTGAGTCTAGGTGGTCGTAGTGATCGTGACTGATGAGAACAGCGTCAATGTCTGGGAGGTCCTCCACAGAGCATGGTGTAGGGGAAAATCGGGCTGGTCCCACCATTCCGTATGGTCCCACCTTATTGCTCCAGACCGGATCCAGAAGGATGGTTATGCCTCGAGACGCTCCTGCAATAGCCGAAGTTTCAACAAGAAAGGTTGCGTGCCCGATCCAGGTGGCTTTGAGCCCTCCCAGTACGCTGACCCCAAAATCTGGTTTGCGGATCTGGACCAGCTCATCCCGCGTGCTCGGAATAGGAACAAGGTTCCTAGAGGGCGAAACTCGAGCCTTCAGTATGGTGAGCAAACCGTGAGAGTTGTCGAAGGATGGCCACGGGTTTTTGAATGAGGTAGGCGGGTTGCCGACATGATGGGAGGGTGGGGTGGAAGCGGAGGTCGGTCGGCGGACGGGGAGAGGCGTTACGGAGGACGTTGGGGACATGGCTTTTCTCTTGTGGGTGTATTGGGTGTATTATATGAAGACAGATACATTGTAGGAGTTTTGAAGGCTGCAGTGGTTGTTGTAAGTCTACCTTCGGAGATAACAATGCATAAACGCGGTTCGCCTGGATCGCGCGGACAAAATACATTCAGCCCGCCGATCGAGCATACTCACCCGTCTTCAACCTCAGCTCAGCTCAGCTGTTGTGAACTTACACGATTGTTCAGTTCGGAATCAATGGGATGGGTTACAAACGTCATGGCAGTACAGCTACAGTCTCTTTTTCGAGCTCGGAACTAGAATACGAGTGATCATCCACAGAGCGCGCGCAGAACGCGCACGGTTTCTTAAGCCTCGTCATCGACAACCGTTCGCCAAAGCTTCAAATGTCTCTACTGAGGCTTCGGGCCCTCTCGACCAGTAACTAAACATGTGGCGAATCATCTTATCTCCATCTTCAGCCAATAGACTCAACACGCGGAACCCTTGTACTACAGGAACACCTTGTTTTATTTCGGTTATTGTGAATCCACCTCCCCAAGTAGGAATGGAGCTCTGGATCCCAGTGACTTCATCAGGTAGGTCTTTACATTCAGCTTTCCGCTATATGATTCCAGACTATTTAAAAGTCTCCTTTCCCTTCTTTTCAACTACTGTAAAAATGAAACTCCAAAATACTGTAAGTGGAGCTGTGCTTCTCAGTGCAGCATCTGCATCGCTCTACAATGAAAGCAGCTTGAACCACACATGTGTTTTAAGTGTGTATCCCCAAGAACTTAGTTCGCCACACACACGGGAGCCTGCCTAATGCCAACTCATAGGCCCTCTAGTGCTCTCATGCTCTGCCGGGGCTGTCCCCTCAAAAATCGACAGCTGTTGTGCGGAGACCTACGGCGGTCTTGTGCTCAGCACACAGTATTGGGATACATATACAGGCCTTGAATCAGAGGGCCAGGTGCTGCCTCGCAACTCCTGGACCCTTCATGGACTTTGGCCCGACTTTTGCAATGGATCTTTCACCCAGTATTGCGATCTCAGCCGACAGTATGATCCTTCGCCTTCTCCGAACACAACGAATAGCCTGCCCAATGGTCCGTTAATCCAAATTCCCCAGGTTGAGTATCTTTAGTCTAATATTCCCCTTAGGAGCTGCAGTGCCACCTTACAAGGGACCAAACATTGGGACTTTCCTCAAGCCATTTGGGAAGTATGACCTATTAGCATACATGAACAAGTAAAGCAGCGCTACCGAAGCTCATTCAAGTAAGCTAAGAAGTGCGACAGGTATTGGATCTCGCAAGGTAATCCCAACTATGATTTCTGGGGCCACGAATTCTCTAAACACGCCACGTGCTACTCTACCTTTGACGTCCCTTGCTACGGCCCCGAATACAGACAGCACGAGGACGTTGTGGACTTCTTCGAAACCGCTATCCTTTATTACAAGAGACTTCCTACGTGGGACTGGCTCTCTAGTGCAGGCATCCGCCCCTCTAATTACACCATATACTCGATTTCAGAACTGAGGACTACTCTCACGCACCACTACGGCGCTGTCCCGTACATCGGTTGCTCTGGTCCACGTTACAATAGCACGGCGGCCGGAAATGGTACTCTGGACAAGGGTTATACGGTCTTGAGCGAGGTTTGGTATTATTCTCATGTAAGTAAACCCAACGGCCTTAACATTTGTTTGCAAAACCCAAGCGTAAAATTTCTACAGATATACGGAAAGCCACAGTACGGTCACTCTGTACCTGTAAACGCAAGCGGGTCCAATACGAATTGTGCAACATCTGCTAGAGCAATTCACTATTATGAAAGAACTCACGGCTCAGAAAAATAGACGATGTCCAGATCCCACACTATGTACGTGCTGAAAAGCCAATCGCTATCTAATGATAATATTTTGAATGTGGATAAAAAGGATATGAGGATTTCCCAATGCCGTTGGACAGCACTTGTACGTAGTTACTAGAAATCATGCTGAACTGATGTGCAAAGACTCTCACATTTGGTCCATTTACCAGGCGGATCGTCCAGCCAATAGATGACACGTACCACTTTTGCGCTCTATCAATTTACAATGTGCTTTAACATGCACAGCTAGAATATTGAACCGGGAAGCTTGGCGAAGTTTAAACAAGTATCCGAAATACGCGCCCACACCCAAACGTAAGTGATCCCTCCATCTCCTAGAAATGCTACGGCCGTTCATCCGCAGAATTTAGTACCTATTTCCAAGTGCCCATTCCTAAAGATTATGGGCGGGATTGGGCTAGGGAGACCAATATAGGGGTGGCAGGGGTTCCACAACGATAGCTTTGGCTTCCTCTCAGTTGTCTACAGCAAATTCGTTTAGCAGTGCAGCGACAAGCATGAGCTTGTTTGATAGTAACGGGCACCCACAGTTACAGCATGATCATCGACAAACCTCTAGTTCTTGCGTCTTGATAAGAGCAAAACAAATTCCTCACAGAGTCGGCAGAATGGTCCAATTAAACTTAAGACCACGCCGACCGCTTCTCTGCTCACTCCTATCCACTAAAACTCGGTGCGCTACCCCGGATTTCCGACACAGTAGCGCAGCCAAACTACGGGATAGTGGGGCAGGCCTGTTTGAGCTAAATTCCACGACTCGTGGTACAACTACGGCTAAAATCGATGGCCACGTCTTCTCGTATTTAGCCAGCACACTTTCGCGTGGACGTGTGACATCTTGGAAGCCAAAACTGTCGTAACGAATCTTCCCTTTGACTTCGAAATGAAGTTCTCCAAATCTTAATGGCACGGGCGCATGGATAGTTGGACCACGTAAGACTATTTCCTTGGCTATGGTGCTTCCCTTTTCTTCGAGTTCCAGGTAGTGTGTCAAGCTAACACCTCTTCTCCTAGGAACATGTATGCACAAAATGAAGATCTCTCCTGACCTCGGAATTAGATTGCGAGAACAGAAACCTGGTTTTGCACAGCTTGTAAACCATAGCCGTGGTAGCCCAAATCAACGAGTAAGTATTCAGGCTATTACCCAAATTATTCTTCCCTTAGTAGCTACTTTTACTACAATAGGCAAGTTCCAAGAATAGGGAGCTAATTTCACGTTGCTGATCAATTGAGATTCCAGTGAAAACTTTTTCCCTGAATGTAATTTTTGCATTATAGATATGCTAGTTTCAATTTTCTTAATAATAACCGGAAAAAAAACTGTTGTAAAAGATAACTTAATCCACATGAAAAGAAAACTGCAAGGATACATGTAGATGCAATTTACAATATTTTCAAGAGGCAGCCAAGTAAGAATATAATGGGAGCAGACCCCAATGATTCTCACCATAGCCAACCTCGCAAGGATACACGTACCTCAGGCGATTTAGCTCAGCTTGCTGTTGACGAACTTCAATGCCGCTTGTCCATACTCGCTACCGTAGCCGTTGTGAGTTTGGGCGTTGTTGCCGTTGCAGCAGTATGGGTCTGCGGCGTCGCAGTAAGATTGGATATTGCTAGCATACGGACACTGGAAGCCACTGGGCCGCGGGGCAAACTATTTCTCTCGTCAGAAAACTCACTAGCTAGAAAATTGAGCCGATTCAACTTTGAGAGGTCAAACTCACTCCGGAAGCCTGGCATGTGCCGACATTGTAGGAAAGCCCAGAAATGTGGCGCGGGTCGCCCATGAAAATTGCGGCCTTGATCATCTTCAACGCACTGGCCGACAAGGGGCTTGCAGAACTCGAGAGGCCTTCGTTGGAGTCCCCTCCGCCGCAGTAAGCATCGTCAAAGATTTGGCCACCCTATGAATCGATTAGCTACACTTCCACACGCTAAAATGCTAAATAAAAGGAATGCTGGATAAAAGGTAATCAGCTACTAACCTGCGAGTATCCGACCAAGACAAGTTGGGTAGATGGACACTTGGTATTAAACGCATTGACAGCGGTGGCGACAGCTTGGACACCCTGAACCACGGAATTGGCATAGCTAACGCCGCCACAGGCGGACTGTCCACCGCATGCAGGGTAGCTGATTGCTTCCGAAGTGGCACCTGAGTGTGCTTGGAGAATCAAGTTGACGACCGTGCTGGAGCTTCCGAAGCCCGGGGATGCGGTGGTCTCACGAGCACCGAAGACGTGGATACCTGGGCAGCTTTGACGCTCTTCGACTTCAACCGGAGCTGCAAAAACCTGACTCGCCAGGAGGAGGGTGGCTGCTGTTAACAACATTGTAGGGAAGAAGCTCAGGCACGTCCGCAAGGGCTTGAAAGCGGGTGTGTAAACGTTAAAAGGCTAAGCGGAGAGGGGAGGAGGTGCGCTGAAGTAAAGCTATTGACAGCTGATATCTGGGAATGTTGGTCGAGACAGATATATATGAGTACTACATACTGAAGGACCACTTCTCCACATATATTTTTTCATCGCGCCGCATACTGATATTGAAACTTTCCATTTTTCCGAAAAGCAGAGTCATTTTAACCGGAGATAAATTATCTAACTACCCTTAAGTGTATAGTTAGTTCCCAAGGTTAAACCAGCCCCTTCACATGCTAACCCTAAAGCTACTCCAGATTTTAAGTTACGTCAAAGGTGAGTGATACAGCCGCTAAGCCGATATGCCACATGGTATAGGAAAGGGGCGTGCCTAAATCCCCAGATTGCTATTAACTTTGTGTAAGGCCCTAGGATAAATGCCTTTGTTTCAGCCCCGCTCTATTTAATTTACTTACCCCATACTGTCGTAACGCATAAGCGGATGAATCCGGGCTAACCTAGGGCCGCAAAACCAGGGCTCGGAAATAAGGTAAGGCTTTAAGAAAGGAATGATGGCAAATATGAGGCTCCCTTCGCTAGCACTAAAAGATAGAATCTGTGCGACAGATTATGTGGAAAGGCATGTGCTAGACAGAGCAACTTTACGTCGCACATTGCATGCTCCAGTTGAGGCTAGATAATTGGCAGTAATAAATTCGAACAAACGAATCGATTTCAACATGTTACTCGACCAGATCATTCTCAACATCACCGACTCATTCATGGTGAGGCTCAAATCTTGAATTACAGTGGACTATGACATGATTCTCAGGCATGCGTATACTCGATACGATATTATATGTTACCAGGGATTAGTACCGGGAAATCCTGAATCCGATGCTGCAAAAATCGCCTTTGCCCTTTCTTGGCATATTGGAGTATATTCGACGTGGCGTGTTTGGAAGTTTAGAAGCTTTGTCATAAGGGAATCAAGACCTCGACACGGTTTCGAAGACTCTCCACTTTTACCCGCCTCGGAAATGGTGCCCCATGCCTACATCAAATAGAATCCGCAACTTGGTTCAAATTTTTGAAAATTAATCCGAGACGATATGTTGATGGTCGACTGCCCGGTTTGTGATGGCTATTTTACAATGGGTCTACGCATAAAGAAGACAATAGATCTAGAACAGACCTGTCATGCAGAGATTTGAGGTGACAATAGGGCAAAACAGATCCACTAGATCTACATGGATCGGTAAGGAGGCTCGGTAGTCTATTCTGACAAAACGGAAACAACGGTTCCAAGAACATATAGGCTAAATGCGAACACACGAATTAAACCTAGTAACACACCCATTGTTTCCAACTCTAGAGCTCCACACACGACGGTTATGTCGTCGTTAAGACTTGGAATCACCGTGGTTGGATTTATAGCATCTGAGAAACACAGTCATGAAATCACTTTGGCAACGTCACTAGCTTCTTAGGTTTGAAAACTGTATACACCAAGATTCCCTGAAAATAATTATTTAGTGAAATCAGCCTTCGGAGTGATATTATTCACGACCGCGTTCTTCAGCTAACTAGGCCTGACTCGACTGACTTAAAGGACGGCCTGAGTCTGCAATGCAATAGCATCATAAACAAGAATCGGAAGGCCCCTGGTCCAGTCACTTTAAGGGCAAACATCGCTCAGCTATCTAACTTAAAATATGAATAAACTTAGAAAAGTCACGCCACGGCCACTTCGATGGGCTTCTGCGTACTTAAGTGTTATAAATATAGCATGCTAATTTTCCGTATTTTATAGCTCTTCTGTTAACAAAAGAATGCGTAGGTTCTTCATTGAGCCAGTCACCAGTGAGTGTCGAAAAGCTCTCAATAGTGCATTAGTAAGTAGCGAAGAAACTAATTCTCCACTAGCTATGTAGATTAATAAGCACTAAGCTCTCATATTATTACTTCACTGTTGGCCTATTAATGAGCGTTACTTCTCAGCTCAAATCATCTCATGTCTTCCTTGCTTTTCGTCCTATACCCTTTCTTGCTCTCATTTCTTTAATCACTCTTATACTTGCTCCTCCAGTTTTGATTTTTGCTCGTACCGCCCCAGCAAGTGGACCGCTATTATTCATTCGCGGACTCCATGAATCCAAACTAAAGAATCAGCATGCTTGATGATAAAAAGATACAGTTTACCGGATAAGGTTACACGGAGGGCCTTTAATGAACAGGAGACACAGTTCATTGTGCTCGTTGTCTGGTTTTGCAGCTGATTAACAAATATGCCAGCCAACAGCACATAACAGAGCTAGGGTCGTGGCTATAGCTATAGCTATAACTGCAGCCACTAGGGAAGACATGCTATTACATGTGTCGAATGTTAGAGCCTCACTATCCATATCATCATATGTATCAAAAACACCTTTATGTTCTTCACCTGCAGATAGATACATCCCAGGAGACCCAAATAAGAGGGCATCGGCGTCGCTGAGGAAGGACTCCCCCGAGGTATTGGCATCGGAACTAGAGGCGGCGTTTTGGAAATTGCGAGTCAATTACAATAATGCAGCGCTCGATAGTCTCCTCGGGGATTCTTAGTCTACACCAGGCTTTCCATGCAGTCTTGATGGCTGGCTCGGAAGTGCCCTTGGTGACGAGACGCATTTTCAGATAGGTACTGGCAGGATACGGTACTAGAAGGCAGTAGGTAGATTCAGACGGGTTACGGTGGCTGATGTATTAACGAAGCGGGCTTGCATAGCCTAAGTCTATCGCAGAGACCATGTTTAGAGGAAAAAGAAGGCTAAATAGGCAGTATAGATGTTAGTTGCAGTTTGCCGATGATCCAATCAGAATACTAAGCATAGTCGATTATCCTAAACTTCGGCAAAGGATATCAAATAAGGAAGAGAACACAATTATATTCCAGTTCGAAGCAAGTTAGGTATTTTAGATTTAATCTTGATTCATACTGAGGAACCTTGACAACACAATGGAGCGAAAGTGAACGGAACGAAAGAGAGTCGATGACTGTGAGTTGGAGCGTTGGAAGGGAACGACAGACTCTTCGAAAACCCACTGTGGGTAAGCCACTATAGGCCAGGATTCATTAGCAATTAGTAATATGGCCCCTGAGTGAGACGAATGCTTAAGTAACCAATGTTCCTGATGACTTCGCACTGAAACCGAGCGCACCAACGCTCGAAGATGTCTAGAAAAGGAAATCACGTAAGCGCCTTCCCGTTTAGCTTTCAACGTGCAGCTTTTCGGAAAGAGGGAGAAAAAATAAGCATCAATGACCAAGGGAATTTCCACATTATCGGAATAATAAAATACTGGAGCTTGGACACCCTCTGATCATTTCCATGCAGGGACTGAGAGAAAAATGGAGGATTCGAGATTTCAATTAAGGAAGGAGCGTGGAGAGATGTGGTAGGCCCTAGCACGATGGAAAGGCTCGAGACGAAGCGCGGGAGCTGGGGGCAAATGTGGTGGCTTGCGCACCCATAACAAATGGTTGGTCATATCTAATCTGCCCTGCAAGGCTGAACCAGCCCTGGCGAGTCAGTTGTGGTGCCATGGTAGTGGTTAAGATCCTGTAACGGCGTGGTCTGGATGTCGCTAAGGTTCCCGCCGGGTTGATCGTTTGAGACTAACTCTCTTACGATTTTATGCAGATACGAGATAGTGACGCCATGAAATGATGCCATGTAAGATTGTGAATGCAGGCGTAGAGGGAAATGAAGTATTCTGTAAACGTGCGCTAGAGTTGCTGCATATCGAGGCTTACGGAAAGGGCGGTGAGGGGGTTTGCGTCGTGACCTTCAGCCCAATCTCAAGCATCATGCGAAAGTTAACTATCAAAACCATACGGGCTTCAGACGTGCTCGACCCAATCGTGGAATTTTTTGTGATATGCTATTTCTTGATCTGTGACCAGCCACTGCATCCCCCAGAGCTCTTTGCTCAGTTCCTTTCACCGGGGCTTGAGATGGAAGTCATAAGACGACTTGAGTAATTTCTAGAAGTTGTCCAATCAATACAACGTTTCTACATACGCTCGTGATGCTCATAATCAGACCGAGACTAAAGTCGGGGCAGACCGGAATTTATGGGAAAGACTCGGTAAAGCCCAAGAACAAAAGTCGCCAGCATACTAAGTAAACTGCCAATGCAGATACTCATTCACCATTTCTTCGGCATTTTTCGAGTATATTGGGTAGACTTCCACAGTGAATCAAACTGTAGGTCTCATTCCTGCGAACCATTGAAGGCAACCACGTTGCCAAAATGAGCTAAGTCCCAAAGATACTTCAGCTAAGTCTTTGAGAGGTGTAGATCAACTGCCGAGGAACTTATTTTTTTTCCTTTTCATTCCTCGAAACAAACGGTGAAGCTCATGCTTCTAATCGGTGAGGGAGCAGAAGACGGCGCTAAGCATGCTGAAAACACGTCCGAAGTGCCACGTTAAACTACTAAAGTTCTCATCTCGGGGGCGGCCGTTGGAACGGATATGCTTGCCGGCCTCATTCACGCTTATGAGGGATCCCAGTCTTCTACAGCTTATTGGGCTGACTATAAACATTTTATAATATTTTTTAGAAACTGTTGGAAACCAACCGAGGCCTGCCGTGTCCACTGTTACACAGGCAGACTGAGAAGAGCTGATTCGATAATCGGTACAGCCTCAACACTTCGCAGAGCTGCTCTTGTAAGACGATAACGACTAAAAGAGTATGAAGACACGTTGTTCAACGTCATGATAAACTTTAAAGCTGATCAGCCATTACCGTGACTCAGGATCCGAAAGCATGGAATGCAAGCAGCCCCCTAAGGTGGAAATCCATGGCAGCGGATTTTCTATGCTTTCCGCAGTATCGCCGACAGGATCCTTCAAGGCGTTTCGGGGTGCATACCCTACTGAAGTGTGGCGTCGTGCATGCTCGCTTCTTTGACGCACTACCCTTCTTTGCGCTCTGGTCAAATTCGTTGCTCCCCTTGCGCGGCTCACATACGCGCCCTTAGATCCTCGCCACTCTTACACTCAATACCAGTATACCTTCTTAATATAGCCATACCACAGCACTAGTTTTCCGCCTCGACCAAGATGGACGAAGAAATGTGGAGAAATGCTGGCCCAAGTCGATCGCACTCAACTACAAGGCAACATCTGGCCTGAGCACACGCAGGAAATTATAGGCTGCCTTTCCGTTTACGAAAAAGTGGATTAGGAGGCTGACAGCGGCACACAATAGATCTCAAACAAAAGTGAGATTCCTCTTGTGTCTGACCGGGGCCATATGTCAAAAGGAGATAGGTCTGGATTGTCTGGCAGATATTCCCTTGTGGGACCTATACTGATTGGTCATTCCAGAGATGGCTGCAGGTGGCAGAAGGTTGATAGTGGAGCGGCCTCCAGCCTCTGTCGCGAAGCATAAGTAGGTCTTCGGGTGACACACCTTCTCTTTTTTTACATGCATAGGCTCCTCGAAGGACGAGATATTCTGGCTGTGCTATTAAGCCAACTTTACCTTTTTTCCATCAGAGCCGAGCTTCGGTTTCACATTGTAATATTCCCAGAAGTCCGCAGTCCCTCCTTACTATATTGTAAGCCTGATTATCTCCACAAAAATATGAAAGCTTAGGAGACCAGGCTCTTTCTAACAGTAGTGATAGTACTTGAACGCTCCAAAGGTGCAACTGATCTATCCAGTATGCGTTGGCGTAACCCCGGCTTCTGCTTGCGGTTCCATCCATTACTTACAACGTAAAGGGGCTACGGGTCCTATCCAGCGGGCTCCAATCACCGGTCTTTTCGTCAAATATGGCAAGAGAAGAAGCAAAGGGTGCTAGAAACAACGCCGAAGGACCTAAAAGCGTCCGGAATACCCAGCAACCCAAAAACGTATTTATTACTGTCCTTATGAATAGCCTTAAGTGGAAGTTCTAACTAGGGTTCTTGAACAGAATGCCTCCGGCCTTAATGTTCCTTCGGGGACATCTGACTCGAAGCCAAACGAAGAGAGCTCTGGAGATGATAAGAGATACTCGGTTAATAGGTGGTTGGAGTCCAAAGAGGACCCATGGAGCCCTGATAGACGGACGGAGTGATGTCACAAATATGAGCGGGAATACTGAGTTTATGATGATCTTCATCCGGCTTGGGGAAGATCTGGACCGAAAAATGCCTGCGTAAGGTGTTAAAAGTGATCTTCTGTTTAAGGAGCGATATGGGTGCAAGCTTTTACATATGGGATTTCCATTTTTCTCCATCCAATTTGACTCTGCGTCCTTTAATGGTATAGTTTTTAATTCGGCTTCTGGAAAATCCATAGAGAGGAGAGAGAATATACAGCACAAAACATGTGCTTTTAGCCTTACAAGGTCATTGCATCACGCAGAGTCTCTTTTTTAGCGCAGGTGTGATAATTCCAACTTTATTGACGTGACTGATGATGAGGCTGAATGCAAGCGCTTCTACTCCGTACTCAGTGAAGCGAAAACCTCGTTATAGATTCCCCATATAATTTGGCGAGACCTCAGTGTTTAGAATGATTGCTGCTTCGCTTAGGTACGAGTGCTCCAAGAATATATACTAAATGCCGCGAAAGACGAAATAATCGGGGGGCCTCGCTGTTTAAAGGGACGACGGATGGGCAAGCCACGATGAGTAATGGCAAAGACTCAGTCTCGCGATCGGTGCCTGACGTGGGGGCAGGTACCAAGGCTGCACTCCACGCTCAGCCTCACGAGAAAGAAACGGATCCCATAATTCTCTAGCAGGGGATCCGTGGGATGCCAGAAATTCCCCGCTCCTTTCCCAACCCCATCTAAGGCCCGAAACACATGCTAAAAGCATCCCGGGCTAGTCATCGTCATCGGCGTTGTGGGTGGGGGTTCCGAACGACAGCCAGCGATAAAATGAATAGGGCGCCTTGGACAGGCTTGCAGAACGCGACAAATTCGTACTCGTATACTCGTAGCTTCTAAACCTAGCAAGAGGGCAGATTCAGAAGTATGGAGCCTGTTACTCTATCGGATGAGCACACCGTCGTCCATGAGGCCTCCTTCGCTCCGCAAAAATCCTTGGTAAACCAGCCTGATGATGCGAGTGTCAGGGATGCCCAAGCTCCAAAATCGAACGACAATCGGCCACACCATAACATCAGATTACTCCCTTGACCTGGAGCAGCGGCAGAGCCACGGTGAGTGAAGTGCGGAGAAAAAAATCCCCAGTCGCTTGTCCCGCTGCTCCAGCACGCGGCCAACGATGCACGGAAGTGGGGTGTCAAGTTATTCGGGGGTCCGGTAGGTGGGAGTGTTTATGCGCGCTCCAAACCGACCACTTGCAGAGAAATCAACGTGGCCCCTATAAAACCAAAATTCAGGAATTGAGCCGCGTTTCCCTTTGTTTGTGCAATGAAGATGCTTTCTAACCATAGTAACTAGGAGAAGCACCCCAAGGCCCCTCAACGACAGCAATTCCCTGCGATATTCAGAGTTATTTTCAGAAGACCTTCATATTCGCCAATCCTCGCTCGACATACTCTTAGCCAGCACGTAGGCAAAATAAGGCTTCGCGGATTGACGTAGCAATACTGAAGCCAATTGAAACAGACTTTCACCGCTCTCATCTTCCCACATTTGCACTCGTTCCGGTGAGTCAATCGGCCTATCGACAGTCGAATTGAGGCTCTCTCTTGCCAATAACAGGTCTTGAGGGGTTGAAAACTGTTACAGAACCGCTGTCACGACTTGTGGCGACTTGTGATAGACTAGCCTCCACGGGAGTCCAAAATATCTTACATCAACGGCTTGGAGCACGGAGGACATGTTCAGTATCTATCCATAGTAACAGTTCGGGGTTACCGAATCCAATTTTTGGTCTGAAGCTTGAGAAAAGTCTCCGAGAGTCGAGACTGCTTGCTAACTGCAGTCACATGGCTTAGATCGAGCTAGGTTCTCGAAAACCGCCTTGCATTGAAACGCTAGGACCCCAGGCTGTAGCCCTAAAAAAGGCAAATGTGCATCCTCATTCATCATTTGAAGCCGCGCTGCTCGTCCGTTCCAGGAGGTCCAGGCGTGTTTTAAGCCTTGCTGACTCTAAGATCAGATATCCGGAGGAATCATGGCCGATAGATCGATAGTGCACCCCATTTTTTCCAGCAGGGCATGACGCTGAATGATCTGCACGTTACTTGCATGACGATCCCTAGCATCTGTAGACAAAAGTGGAGTATCGCAAGTACATCATGCATATACACCTACTGCAATGCAGCACCTGCCGCCGGTCAGCAAGAAACAGCGCGTCGCATTACGTCGATCATAGATTCGTGGATTTTCGGTATGTTTGACAGCCCTAGCTACATATTTAATAGCCAAGCGGCTATCTTGAAGCTTTTCGTAATTCAAATATATTTTGCTGCGATGATATCCTAATAGTAGCTATACACCGTAGCTACTCAACCACTTTACAATATCATTAATCAAGTAAGCACTTTGACGTTCTTTGATGTGCGGCAGTTGTAGCTTGATGATATACTTTTGCTGACGGCATAAGGTCTTAATAACGCTCCGAAAATGGCGCCTAACGCGGATCTTCCTGCGACCTCGAAGTCTGCAAGATCAACAAGTAGGGCTAGTGGATATATTCCAGACTCTGCGGGAAGGAAAAATGATGATCAGGTACTATGTCGTGATCTGGGGAAGAGAAGCATAGCTAACCAATCAAAGTCTCCTAAGGACATGTCCTCTATGAAGCCGACAAACATAGAAGGATTGCAGCAGAAAACTGAATCAACGCTAGCAATGGGAAATCCAAGCCATGCTCATCCTATTAACCAAACGTCTTACTCAACAATAAGATGGCTAGCAGAGAAGCCCCATGAGGAACCATATCATGGTCAAGGCCCCAAAGACAAGGAAGTTTGAGATACCACTTCCAGCTAAGACGAAGGGGGCGATGTTGAGATAGATCTGCTATAACAACTATGGGACATGCGCAGCATGTGCAATTTGCCTTGAGGGAAGCATTAAGCCGGCTCTTCAGATCAGCCAGGGGAGGGAACTAGAATTTTTACGGAATGAGTCAGACTGCGCGACAAGAATGTCTGTGATGTGTGTTTCTCGATGGCGTTAGGGTAGGGGATTTCCAAATGTCGTACCAGCTCCAAGTTGATTGCATGTCCGCCACAATGCTGTAGATGTTATAGGGCATGAGCTGGAAATC